>PVIU01017736.1:0-41095 GCA_004026605.1 Ondatra zibethicus
TAATCATCTTTCTGGGTTTGGGTTACCTCACTCAGGATAGCGTTTTCTATTTCCATCCATTTGCATGCAAACTTCAAGATGTCCTTGTTTTTTACCGCTGAGTAGTATTCTAATGAGTATATAATCCACACTTTCTTGATCCATTCTTCCATTGAGGGGCACCTAGGTTGTTTCCAGGTTCTGGCTATTACAAACACAGCATTGACTCTTATACTGCTGATTGGTCAAGGGCGTCACAGAGATCTACTGAAATGAAGGAGGAAGCACACACTCTAGATCATGGAGGGAAAGAAAAGGCTCTGGAAAATCACAGAGAACCTGAAAAAGTACATTGTGTTGCATACCAAGAAATTTAAGAATATAGACAAGGCCTTGAGAATTGTTTACTTTACATTTCATGCACATCAGTTTTACTCCTGAGCAAGTCAAGGTTCACCATTTGAAGTTTGTTGTTTTGAGTCGCACCAGAAGAGGAATATACATGTGTGTGTGTGTGTGTGTGTGTGTGTGTGTGTTATCTAAACTCTTGAATTTATACACACACACACACACACACACACACACACACACACACACACACACACACATATTTCTCTTTAATTTTTAGATGAAGGTGATCAAAGCAGTTATTGGTTGGGAAAGGAGGGATGAAAATAATGTGCTAGTAGAAATCTAGTGAATTCAGTTATTGCAGTAGTAACTAGAAAGTGAGCCAAGAAAATTTACAATGTGCTTTTATTTAAGACAAAAAGAAATCAAATAGAGAGTACCTACGCTGTCATGTGTATAATCTTGTGTTCAGAATAGTGAGATTGGGCATGTTTGTACACTCAGTGCATTAACATTCGAAATAATCAGTTCCTTGCTGTAGGAATTCCTTCAGCCAGTAGCCTTTAAGATACCAGCCCACTTGGGTGTGGCCTCTTATACTATAACTGCCAATATAAAGCACAGGCAGGCTCTATTTCCCAGCTGCTAGATTTGGGTTCCTGTTTCCCTGTTCGTGCAAAGGACTGTGATCTGTGACTCTACCCCTAACTAAATAACCCTTTATTAGACTCAATTCTGAGCTCGTGTGGGGTTATTTTGTAACTTCCATTATCTGGCTCCCAATGTAAATTCCAACTCCATGCCTACCGGGTGGACCAGACTAAAAGGCCTAAAAGGTTCATGGCCCAGAAGGTCTCCAATCTCTGCCCACCTGGCTTGATTTCAACTACTAAGTGGATTTTTGCAAAAACCCAACCACAGCGGAGCCAAACATGGTGACTTTGGGAATTTCCCAGGCTCACACATACTTCCCTGCCCCTGTCACTTTCCCTGCCACATGGCAAGTTGTGCAGCTCTTGCACAGCTTCTGGTTTGTGTTTCCTGCTTGCGAGCACTGGGCTCTTTTATCAAAAAAGGATATCTCTCTGTGTACAGAATTGATTTATTTGCTCTTAAGCAATGAGCAAAGAATATTTGTCAGCATTTAACCAGGCACCAAAGTGTGGAAACAAAGTGGCACAGGATTGTTTGTGCTGCAGTGGATCACATCTCACCTCCATGTAAATGCAACTGCAACATCTGCTGGCCAATAAAGATTATTACACCTACGACAATTTACCAAAATTGCATAACAAAGCTAACTATTTGATTAATAACTAAATCAATAGACTTGAAAGTAAGTTATATCATGACAGACAATATTACCATCCAGGGAATTTAAAAATATTTTGCTTATACTATGGATGGTATTCTTCAAGGTTTATATGGTTTTTCTGATACATCAATTTATTGAATATTAGAATTTAGTTTTCCTTTTCATATTTTATCCATAAGAAAATGTTTTGATAACAGAGCCAAGAATCAGGCCCTTATAGAAATTAAACAGTCTTGACAGGCTAACAATGAACAACTAGCTAACAGGATTAATGCCATCTAAAATCAAAAGTTAGCTAAAAAAATATCATTGAAAAGTATAACATTAATTTGACAGACAAAATTCAATTATTTCAAATGGTACTGAGAAATTATCTGAAAGAATTTGTATTGTTGAATTTGGCAATCAAAATCTGTTAAAATTTTATGATAAATTAGCAGATAATATCTCTCCAGGAAAGCAATCTGCACAGTATCCAAATAATGTCCAAGGATGAGATATTTTCTTTAAAGGAAAAACTTCATACCTTGGAATTATATGTGCAGGATGAGGATCAGAAGCCAGGAGCCTCAATGAAATCACTAGAAATATATAAAAGCCAAGAGATTCAGGCTTTTCAAAAGACAGTAGTAAAAAGATTTGAAACTATTGAGGAAATTATAGGATTTTGATGGGAACATCACCAGTACATTTCAGAGTCAGAGACGGCTTACCCAGGGTTTTAGCTTACTACTCTGTAATCACCTTTGTATAAGAATTAAGTTCTAAATTTCAAAGAGTACCCAAAGTATGTAGATGGATACCTATAGGTATAAACCATTTAAAAGAAATTAAGTAAGTGGTAGTATCTTATGACTTACATTCAGCATTTATTAGGGAGATGGTAAAGACATGGGCTTTCAGCAATAAGGTCACCTGACACAACCGACTTCAATTAGTGTCAGCGGTCCTTGAAGACAAACCACAAATACTGTAAAAATGCTATTGGCGAGAAGAGGCAAAAATTTTAGAACAACAAGGTAAATGTGAAATTTTCCAAGATCAAATTCTTGGTGAGGGCACTTATGCTGACCCACAGGAAGAAAGCCTTTATGATAAAAAAAAAAATCTTGTCCCTATGCCCCATAGCAGCCCAATGCTTGGGATAGAATTCAAGAATCAGGAAAATAAATTGAATCACATACCAGGATTAAACAGGGCCAGAGAGAACCCTTTAGTGACTTTTATCAAAGATTAAGTAAGGCTATACAAATAGGAGTAACAGACACAGAAGTTAGACAAGTGCTTTTTGAATCTCTGTCTTTTGAAAATACCAACTTAGAATGCAAAAAGAACCTTGAGCCTTTAAAGGTTAGATCAGCACCAATGAATGAATGGATCCTGCATACAATGAACACTGAGAATTTTGACTATAATACTGAGGGTTGGGTGAGAGAAGCAATTTCCAAAGGTGTGAGGAGACATGAAAATACCAAATGTTTTAATTGTGGTAGAATAGGACATCTGCAAATGGATTGTAGATGAGGAATTCCTAGAAAAAAATGTATCCTCTTGGAATGGCAAAATTGGAAGGTCTCAGTCTTCTGGATTATGTAGAAGATATAGCAAAAGCCAACATTGGACCAATAAATATAAATCAGCAAAAGACAGACAAGGCAACATGATACCATCAGGAAACTCCTTGGGAGTACTCTCATAGGCCCCAAAGTCAAATGAGGTTCAATCATTTCCAGTCACTGTAGAAGATGTCTCACCAGGAAAATTTAAAAATCTGGTGTCTACTGTTAAAAAAAGCCTTACTGTTTTAGATGATCGAATAAACATGGAGTATAAATAAAAAATTCCAATAGGAAAAAAGAAGCATATATTTTGGCAGACTTCTATAAATGATCAGACTAAAGCTAAGAGTGCATATAAACAACATTGTAATTGAGGGACTACTAGATACAGGTGCAGACTTGAATATCTTTACTCCAGAATCTTGGCATCCAAATTGGCCTCTTCAAGAGGCAGATGTTCAAGAGGAAGGCTGAGGCCATATGTAGCTAATATTGCATGAATTTATTGGGTCATGACCTTCTGCAGCAATGGAAAACCAAGATTAACATTCCTGCAGTCCCAGAAACTCATAATTTTGGGAAGGATATTATAAGGTACTTCATAGAAAAGTCACCAGCCATTCAGACTATACAACATAACAAAGCAACTAGAAAAACTTTGGAGGTACCAACAGCCCTACCTTTAAAATGATAATTCAACCTATGGGTCCTTTACAATCTGGAATGCCTCCGCCTTCTCTATTACCAAAGGGATGGACTCTTTTAGTTATTGATTTAAAAGATTTTTCTTCACTATACCTTTACAAGAAAAGGGCAGAGAATAATTTTATTTCACAGTGCCTACTTGTAATAATTCTCAGCATACTAGGTGATACCAATGGACTATCCACCCACAGGGAATGTTCAATAGCCTCAACCTGTGCCAATACTTTGTAAGTAAGTTATCGAAAATAATACATAAGCAATTTGCTAAATCTGTAATTTACTATTACATGGATGACATTTTGCTATCTAATACAAATGTAGATACTTTAGAAAGAATGTTTGAAGAAGTAAAGAAAGTTTTGCCTAAATGGGAATTACAAATTGCTTCTGAAAAAATACAAAGAGGAGATTCTATTAATTACCTAGGTTATAAAATAGATTTTCAGAAAATTAGAAGAAAAAAGACACATAGATTGCAGAGTCTTAATGACTTTCTAAGATTGTTAGGAGTTATTTTCTGTCTACAATAAGAATGTTGGGATAACACCTGATCTAATAATTCATTTAAACCAAACCTTAGATGGTAACAAAGTCTTAAGTAGTTCCATAGAATTAACAATTGAAGCAGAGAAAGAATTGACTAGAAGAGAAATTACAAGAGGCATATGTGGATAGGGTGAAACCAAATCTTATTTGCATTTTTGTCATATTGCCTTCCAGAATTTCTCCTACAGGAATTTTAATGCAAAAAGAAGATATTATCTTAGAGTGGATATTTTGCCACATAAACCAAGTAAAATTATAAAAACTTATGTGGAAAAATGTCTCTGAATTAATTATAAAAAATAGTGAGACTTTGTCAACTAGCAGAGGTTACAGTGCCTTTTAGTGCTGATGAAATTAAAAATTATGGGAAGACAATGAACCCTGGAAAAGATCTTATGCTAATTTTTAGGAGATATTAATAGCAATTATCCCAAAAGTGATAGAATTAGCAGTATAAAGAAAACTACTTGGATCCTTCTCCCCATTGTATGTGACACACCAATAACTAGAGCCCATACATGATATACTGATTCAAATAAATCAGACAAGGCAGATTACAGTCAGAAGACTTAAGTAAGGTTGAGCAAAGCCTGTGTGATTCTGTCCAAAAGGCAGAATTATATGCTAGTCTCATGGTACTACAGAATTTTAAAGAACCTCTTAATATACTGATTCACAATATGAAGAAAGATTAGTCTTGCATATGGGAACCACTGAATTTGTGCCAGATGATAGAGAATTGACTTAATTATTCATTAGGGTTCTAGATGAAATCAGGAAAAGGCTTTGTCCAGTATACATGACACACATATAATCCCATGCAGCTCTGCCAGGTCCTCTAGCAAAAGATAATGCAGAATTGTGCTGAAGCCCTCAGAATTTCATAAAAAACATCATGTCAATAGCAAAGGTTTAAAGAAAGACTTTTCTACTACATGGCACTAAGCTAAGGATATTATAAAGAGGTATCCTACTTGCTCTTTCTATAACCAAACACTGCTACCTGCAGGGAGTAACTGCAGGTACTCAAAGGAATGAAATCTGGCAGATAGATGTGGTTCACTTTGCAGATTTTGGAAAATTAAAATATGTACACCACACTATTGGCAATTTTTCAGGTTTTCAATGTGCAATTGTTTTGAGCTCAGAAAAGACTGATTCAGTAATCATGCATTTATTAGAAGTTATGCTCACCATGGGTATTCCTGCACAAATAAAGACAGATAATGGTCCAGCATATGTCTCTAAGAAAAGGAAACTGTTTTTTGTTTATTATAATATAAAGCATATTACACGTATAACAAACAATCCTATAGGTCAGGTAGTTAAAGAAAGATTAAATCGAATGATAAAGGAAATGTTAAACAAACAGAAAGGGATGGAAAATATCCCCAGAAATAAATTGCATAATGCTTTATTAACCTCTGATTTTCTTAACACTAATGCGAAAGGAAAAACAGCAACAGAGAGACAATAGATAATGGAAAAAGAACTTCCAAATTAAATGAGCCAGTTTATTTTAAGGATGTATTTACCTCACAATGAAAACCAGTAGATGTGCTACATTGGGGAAGGGGTTTCGCTCTTTTCCATAGGAGGCGAAAAGCTATGGATACCATCAAAATTAATAAAGATTCAGTTTGAAAAAAGAAACCTCTTGAGAAAGAGAAATGACAGCTCCTCCACAAAGGTGACAACCAATCAGGTGGTAAGAAAACCTCATAAGGCTTGGGCAGGGTTCTATTCTTGATTTTGCAGAAGAGTACTCATCTTCAAAAAATCAGGAGACCCTGGATGTTTGGATGCCTAAATAGGAAAAAGATAACTATTCAGAGAGAATAACTAATCAAAGAGAATTATGACTTATGAGGGCATGTCATCTGAAGGATAAAATCACTGAATACATATATATATATATATATATGAATATATATATGCTGCCCATTAGAATAATAATAATGACTCACTTGAAAATCAGAGTTGGACAATGGTTGTATCCTTCTCTAAATCCAAGCATGTTGTTAGAAGAAAAATTCAGAGTTTCTGTCTCATGTAATGTGCCATCTTATATGGGACAGAAAGAAAAAAGGATTTAGGAAAAATTTTACCTTTCTCCATGCTTATTTTTGACTCTATTGTACCTTTCATTGAATATATGTCAATATAAATACTGTTTAAGTTTTCTACTATGAACAATACATTTTCCTGCAGTAATCTTTGAAGATTCCAGGAAGAAGATGGGGCCATGCAACAGTGACTCTACCTCCTTGATACGACATCATGATGTTGTTAGCACTGCTTTAAGACTGGCTTTGGATACCAGCTTCTCAAGATGGTAAGAACTTGGTTAACTGAAATGTTGCACTTTCTTACCATGTTCTGGCCAGAACTTCAAATAGGAACCTCAGAAAAACCTTATCAAATACTCAAGATTATGTGAAATTATAGCAGACAGTAATCTTAAAACTTAACCATCATTTTACTTTTACAGGATCCTGTAGAAAGAACATTGACCCAATGACAGCTGGAAGTAATTCTAGAAGACTATGTCCCCTTTTCCCAGCAAAGTTTGTCCTCAGGTTTGGGACATCAATTAGGGTTTGATTATAATGGCTTTAGGGCTGGGGGTTCAGGTGGAATTTATGTAGGCTAAGTGATCTCTTTTTAAAAAATGAGGGAAATTCGATGGGATAATAGGTAGATTAGTGTGAGCTTACTCACACTTATAACAATAATATCAAGTAATAGAGTGAATACTTGTGAGCTATTATTTATAGAAAATTTAAATTTGTGTTGATTCTTATATATTGATACAAAATCAAATTATATTTGTTATATTGAATATGCTGCTATTTCGGTTTACAATATTTGTACACCTAGACAAAGTTATTTTGTCATATTGTATGCAGGTTTGTCTGCTTAAGATATTTTGTATATTGATACAATTTTAGTATATGTACTAAATATATTTCACTATACATTTCTACCTCTGAGAAGATACTTAAACCTTGTTTACATTTTGAGGTTCTTTGTCCGCATTTGCTGCAGTTATTCAAAGATTTTTTAATTATCTGATATTAAGTCTTAGTCTTTAAGTTGTATTAAGAATTATAGGTCAAAAATGGAACCAAATCGAAGAACAGATATTAATCCACACCCTTTAGAACAACTGATTTTTGACAAAGAAGCAAAAAAATAATCAAATGGAAAAAAGAAAGCATATTTAACAAATGGTGTTGGCATCCCTGGATATCAACATGTAGAGGAATAAAAATATATCCATATCTATCACCATGCACAAAACTCAAGTCCAAATGGATCAAAAACCTCAACACAAAGCCAGCCACACTGAACCTTATAGAAGATAAAGTGGGAACTATACTTGAATGCATTGACACAGGAAACCACTTTCTAAATATAACCCCAGTAGCACAAACACTGAGAGAAACAATTAATAAATGGGACCTCCTGAAACTGAAAAGCTTTTGTAAAGCAATGGACATTGTCAACAAGACAAAATGACAGCCTACAGAATGGGAATGTATCTTTACTAACCCCACATCAGACAGAGGTCTGATCTCCAAAATATAAAAAGAACTCAAGAAGTTAGTCATTAAAAGAACAAATAATCCAATAAAAAAATATGGAGTACAGACCTAAACAGAGAACTCTCAACAGAGGAATCTAAAATGGCTGAAAGACACTTAAAAAAATTCTCAACATCCTTAGTCATCAGAGAAATGCAAATCAAAACAACTCTGAGATTCCATCTTACACCTGCAAGAATGATCAAGATCAAAA
Organism: Ondatra zibethicus; assembly: GCA_004026605.1. Lineage (NCBI taxonomy): Eukaryota > Metazoa > Chordata > Mammalia > Rodentia > Cricetidae > Ondatra > Ondatra zibethicus. The sequence goes on from PVIU01017736.1 coordinate 8,257, forward strand.
ACACTGATGAAAACTTATGCTGGAGAGGTAGTGGGCTAAAGGGAACACTCCTGCATTACTGGTGAGAGTGCAAGCTGGTACAGCCCCTTTTGATATCAGTGTTGCAATTTCTCAGAAAATTAGGAAATAACCTTCCTCTAGATGCAGCAATACCACTTTTGGGTATATATTCAAAAGATGTTCAATCATGCCACAAGGACATTTGCTCAGTTATGTTCATAGCAGCATTGTTTGTCAGAGCCAGAACCTGGAAACAACCTAAATGCCTCTCGACCAACTATGGATAAGGAAAATGTGATAAATTTACACAATGGAGTACTTCACAGCAGAAAACATAATGAAAACTTGAAATTTGCAGGCAAATGGAAGGTTCTTGAAAACAATATTTTAAGTGAGGTAACCCAGACCCAGAAAGACAATTGTCATATGTACTCATTCATAACTGGTTTCTAAACATAAAGCAAAGAAAACCAGCTTACAAATCAGAATTCCAGAGAACCTATAGAACAATAAGGACTCTAAAATAGACAAACATGAATCTAATCTGCATGGGAAGTAGAAAAAGAAAAGATCTCTTGAGTAAATTGGGAACATGGAGATCTTGGGAGAAGTTTGAAGGGGAGGGAAGAGGCAGGGAAGGGAGCAGAGAAAAATGAAGAGCACAATAAAAATCAATTAATGTTGGGTCCCTTGAGGACAGGCCTTCGCACGCCCACTTGATCTGTTTTGCACTCTTGTGGTTGGTTGAAAACAGGAACAAAACAGGAACAATCTGGTGTTTTCAGCAATGTTTCTAAGGATGTTTACCTCTAAGCCATGTGAGTTGCAGTGATGAGCTTCCTGCTTTTTCTGGCTCAGCCTTCCCTGATGAGGGCTATATATACTGTGTGAGAAAGTGGAATAAAGGCTTGTCTGCAGAACCTGAAGTGTGTTGTCTGTTAATCCCTACATCCCTTGCTTAGAAGAACTACAGTTGCCATGCTGGCGTGGCAAAGTGGAGGTCCCACCGAGATCCGAGAAAGAAGGGGTAGTGGATGGGGTCGTCCTAGGCCAGTAAGGACTAATTGGGGTAAAAAGGGATCCATAACCAGTAAGAGAGACCTGATATATCAGATAATCTAAATTGTTAAGAGCAACAAGGAACCGCGGTTAAACAGAGAACTATAGAGGGTTTTCTAAAGACTATAGCTGCAGCAAGCACATGGTTTTTGACAGGTGGAGGTTTGAACATCTCTGAGTGGAAACAGGTAAAAAGAAATTTGCAGAAATGGCTGCAAAATGAGGGTGCCGATAGTATTCCTATATCTACCTTTTCACTATGGCACCTGGTCCGTGATGCCCTACTTACTGATAAAGTGAAAGTGAGGCCAGAGGTTGCCATGGCTAAAGAAATACTTGAAGAAATATCAAAGGAGGAGACTTTCTTGTCCATAGGATCTGCGGAGGAGTCACATAGGGACTGAAAGGAAGAGTCAGGGGTACTAGGGGGAACTTTAGAATCTGGCGCAAGACCAAGGCTAGTGCTGAAGTCTGCCAGTTTTTAGGCACAATATCAGATAGCAATAACCTCTGAGTCAGAAAATGGGAAAGACAGCCTCAGCTCTAGTGCAGAGAATAGTTTATCTGATGAGGAAGAACAGCTAACACAGGAAATTAAGGTACTTCAGAAAAGGCTGAAGCACTGTAAGGTGAAGGATTCCTCATGTGGGCCATCAGCCCCACCTGCTTATAATGAGGACTGGGGAAGGAGGGAGTCCTGTTGGGGACTGACAGATGAGTTGGAGGCCGAAGAGGGCTCAGGAAGAAGAGGAGGTGTCTGCTTTCAGCCCTGGCACACAGTTGCTCTGGTCATAGAGGTACCTGATCCGAACAATCCAGGACAGGTGCTGAGACAACATGTGGCCTTGAGCTTTAAGATGAAGCAATTGAAAGAGGCCATGGCAGCATACGGCGCTCAGGCTCCCTTTACTCTTGCCATGGTAGAATCTTTTGTGGCATTGAATCTTACATCTATCTGTTGGCAGCAGCTATGCCGTGCGGTACTATCAGGAGGAGATTACTCATTGTGGCGGAGACAATATCAAGAAAATTGTTTACAAATGGCTGGGATAAATGCTCAAGCCGGACATGCTAACTGGAGCAGGAGCTTATGCTGACTTGGCCAATCAAATTGTGCTCGATCCTGCCATATATCTCCAAATGGCTACTGCAGCTACCAAAGCTTGGAAAGCCCTGCCAAACAAGGCTGTGGGGGATCAGCTGTCAAAAGTTTTACAATGGCCTTCAGAACCATTTCAGGACTATGTGGATAGGCTATTGCAGTTGGCAGGGAAATTGTTTGGTGATGTGACCACAGCTATGCCCATAGTTAAGCAGCTGGCATTTGAGAATCCAAATAAATACTGTAAGGAAGCCTTGTGGCCACATAAGGCAAAAAGCTTAAATGAATACATCCAGATCTGCCAGGATATTGATGGGCACTTCATTCACGGTCAGGTGATTGCCGCTGCCATCAGGCCTGGGCGAAGACCCTGGACAACTGAGGATAAAACCTACTTTAACTGTAGTGCCCTGGACATTTAAGACACACACACACACACACACACACAGAGAGAGAGAGAGAGAGAGAGAGAGAGAGAGAGAGAGAGAGAGAGAGAGAGAGAGAGAGAGAAAAGGAAAAAACCCACAGCTCCCCTCAGGGAGCCAGACCAAGAAAGTTCCCATGATGTAAAAGGGGGGCCCATTGGGCAGATGGATGTTACACACCTGCCCACTACAGAGAAACTTAAGTTCGTCCATGTATCAGTAGACACATTTTCAGGAGTAATTTTTGCTTCCTTGCATTCAGGAGAACGAGCAAAAGATGTCATTGCACACTGCCTATCTGCTTTTGCCTATATGGGCAAACCTGAGGTTATTAAGACAGATAATGGCCCAGAATATATCAGCAAAAAAAATTTTATCCTTTTGTTTATTCTATGAAATTTCCCATAAAACAGGCATCCTGTATAACCCAATGGGTCAAGCAATTGTGGAAAGAGCCAATCAGACCCTCAAGCAATATTTTCAAAATATAAAAAGATGGGAGTTTGTATTCTCCCCAGCAACTCAATTATTCACCATTCTCTTTATTTTGAAATTTTTGACTGTGGATGCTGCAGGGTGCTCTCCTATGGAGCACCATACACAAGTTAGGGCTCAGAGCCTAGGATGGGTTCATTGGAAAGATCTGCAAACAGGAAGATGGATGGAACCAACCCCCTTGTTGGCAAAAGTGAGAGAGGCTGTATGTGTTTTTCCTCCAGGAGTTGATAAACTAATTTTGGTGCCAGAGCGGTGCATACAGCCAGTGACCCAGGATGAAGACCTCAACACTCCTTCTGCTTCAGGTGATGACTCTGGTAAAAGCAACAGAATCATGGGTGATAGGGAGTCTGGTGAGAAACCACCACTTTTAATGCCAGTTAGTAAAAATAGCCCCCTCTTTCCCTCACTTTTTGCTGACCTGTCATTGGTGAAGGAGTCCTCCTTTCATCATGGATGTTTATTATTGCATAATGCTTCTATTAGTCATACTCCTAGTAGGGTAGTAGGATTTAGAAAAATACTGCATTTCATCCTGAAAGAGGATTTGAAAACAAATATAACATATACCTATGATCCCAAGCCTGCTCCTCGATGTTGGGATGCTGATAGAGATTTTAATCACCACCCCACAGTTATGTGGGGAGTATGTATCACTCAAGAGCCTGATTTGTTTTACTGCTGGACGCAATACGACTATTTGATCTTCTGCTTGCGTTCTTGCCCCTTTTTCTTTGTGTTGTGGAGTGGCACTGGGGTGGGGGGCGGTGTTCTTGGTTGTTCTTCCAGGATGTGCAAGCTGAGTAATTGCTGGGATGGTTCTGATGGAACCTTGATCGTTTGAGTGCCTGCTGTGATTCCTCTTCCAGTGCTGGTGCCTCAAGAATGTCAGGAGATCGTCCTTTATCGACAGCAGAGAGACTTTGGGATAACAGCTGCAATTGTTGCTGCTATTGCTGTCACTGCCACTGTGGCTATGGTTGCTGGAGTTGCCATTTCGCAGACAGCTGTGACTGCAGAGACTGTGGATCAGCTGTCTGGAAGGCTTAGCGAGTCCCTGCAGACACAGAGTACTCTGGACTCTCATATTGGATTTGGACTTTTGAATTTGGATTGACGGACTGCACTTTTGCAGGAGTGGGTGGATTCCCTTTGGTTCCTGCAACAAATATCTTGTATGTTATACCTGCTGATGTTGTAAAAGCTTCTGATATGGTTGAACAGTTGAATGCATGTTTGGATGGCCCTTGGAATTTCTCTTTTTTGAGTTTTACCCTTCAGACAGCTCATCATACTGTCAGTAATAATAGCACGTGGGTCTCTGCTGTGTCTGGATCCAGTCGGAGAAATGCCATGGCCCAGCTTGGGGGCTGGGTCCAGCGATTGTCTGGAATGCTCTCACTTGCGCTGATATTGCTATTGGGTTATCTGCTTTTGGATTCTCTGCCACTTTATGCAGCAATCCCACGTACAGCACACTGTCACTTGACAAGTGTTGCTCAGGCTGTCTTACAGTAATCAGGAAGCACCCCAAGTCTGGCTGCCAATGCTGCAGAAGTCATGAGGGATCCCTACAATGGACAACTGTCCTGGTATAGAGAGCTCACCTAAAACAGGGATTAAGGCCTCCCATAGACGGGTAAGAGACTCAAACTGGGGAAGTCCTAAGACAGGGGATCTCATGCTTTTAAAATAAAAAGTGGGGAATCGTTGGGTCCCTTGAGGACAGACCTTCGCACCCCCACTTGATCTGTTTTGCACTCTTGTGGTTGGTTGAAAACAGGAACAATCTGGTGTTTTCAGCAATGTTTCTAAGGATGTTTACCACTAAGCCATGTGAGTTGCAGTGATGAGCTTCCTGCTTTTTCTGGCTCGGCCTCCCCTGCTGAGGGCTATATATACTGTGTGAGAAAGTGGAATAAAGGCTTGTCTGCAGAACCTGAAGTGTGTTGTGTGTTAATCCTGACGTCCCTTGCTCAGAAGAACTACAGTTGCCGTGGTGGTGTGGCAAATTAAAAAGAATTATAGGTCAATAGTCATCCATGTTTGTCATACTTATAGTTAAACCAATCAGATTCTTCAGAAACATACAGATTGTATTCTGCATAGATAGGTAATCTTCAACCACTTCAAAGAACTGTATAATATGGCATTTAAATAAATTAGGGTTCTGTTGATGTGAAACACAATTGCTCCTGGCAGCACAGATCTTTTTCCCAGAGAATATTAAGCACCGAAGAGAGAATATAAAGCACTTGGAGTTTATTTTCTTCTTGGCAAAACTGGCCTTTGGGAAAGGAACTGCCCTTGGCTTAGCCACTGACAAAATGCATAGTGTCCAAACAGGACAAATAGGATACAAGAAAAAAGACTGTCAATCCTTGCCGAGATGGGAAAAGACAGTTTTAAATGATTTCATGCCTCTGAAAATGATCTGTCAGTTACTCTAGCTAGGCCTGCAAATGTTGGTTGCCTCAACATTGCAAATGAGACTTTGGCTGATTGCTCAGGTAGCCATTTTTCTCTGTTATCTACTGCACATTTTGGAAGCTTCTTGATGTCTCTTTATACCTACTCAAGTAATATTATCTCCCTTTTCAGGTTTTCAATGGGGTTCAAGACAGGATAGTTATAGTTACTTTCCTCTCTTGATTTGAACAAGCTATTTCTAATACAAGACTTAGACTCCTTAGGATAGGATAATTATTGAAACATTTTGTATACGTTTCTTTCTTGATATTGTTTATGCTGGCTGTAATTCTAATTTTTATTTTTGATATTTGCTCATATTGTATATAGTGTTGTGTTTGGTTTGGAACTCTCTTATTTAAGCAAAAGGGGGAGGTGCGGCAGGAAGTCCTGCAGCCAGTAGACTTTAAGATACCATCACACTGGGGTGTGGCCTCTTATAGTATAAATGCTGACATAAAGTGCTGCTTTCTTTCTTACCAAGCTGCTGGATTTGTTTCCTGATGCCCGTTCATGCAGAGGACTGTGATTTATGAGTCTACCCATAAATAAATAACCCCTTATTATACTCGATTATGAGTTAGTGTGGGATTATTTTGTAATTTCCATCATCAGTTCATCACTGATGACGTAAAACTAATAATTTCAGAGTGAAATAAAATGAATAGGCGCATAGAAGCAGAATGAATGCATAGCAAGGAAAAAGCACCTTTGAAACGGGACCAGGCTGATGGAAAATTGGTGAATGAATGAAAACTTCAACAAATAGAAAGTCTGTGGAAAAATACACAAGCAATGGCAAACCTCAGGGTTAGAATTTTATAAATGAGTAAATGGAGCCTGTACTGGACTTAGTAATTGAACCAGTATCACACCTGTTTTTAGCTGTCTGTTTTGAATAAAAGTAAAATCCTAAGTCATTATCTTCATTTAGTTTTTTTTTTAATTTTGTGTTGAGGGCTTTGAAATATTAAATTGTAATTTCTACTTAAAATTAACTGTTTGGTGCCAGGCCACTTGCTTCTCCTTTCCTGAATTCATTAGCAAGCTAAGTTTATCCCATCCCTCTTATGGGCAGAATTAAGGTTTTAATAAAAAAGTTTGGAAAAATCATTTCTCCAATAATCACTCATAAATTCCATTCTCTTTTAAAAGTAATATGGCATAGAATCCTATTTTACTTTGTTCTGATAAAGTAAAAGTTACCTGTGCAGCCCTATATAAAATAGCAAATATAGCTCAGATGTTATGCATCTGACAGATATGTTGAAATATGACATGATGAAAGAACCAAAAGTCTTCCTCTAGAGGCTGTAGATAACAACAGGCACATAAGGAAAGAAGGCCCAGGAATGCTGAAACCAGAGACAGAAATCACTTATCAGCATTAGAGGAAATGATTAAGAATGCTTTCAACAGGGTCACTCAAGCATCTAAAGCAAACAGGTCAGTGAAAGGACTTTGGAAGGAATTTAGGAGAGAATTCATATTGAAGAAAATCATTGGGAAATTTTACAGAGCCTTGGTAGATCAGCTATGTGAGTTTTTCTAACCATTCTGTTTTTATCCTCCTTTTTTTCTGCTAATTGGATGACTTAACTTTGTAAAGGCTCCAGAATGGATCAAGCATGGACTATTTTGAGCTAAAATTACAGAAAGATATTTCAAGTCACTGGGGACATGGTAACCATAGTGGAAGTCCAGGTGAATTTACCAATTTGAGGAGGATTAAGGTCTCTGAGTTATTTAAATTTTTGTTTTGTAAACCTTTATAGAACAAAAGAAAAAATTCACAAAGGGCTGACATGCAGAAAATGAGAAAAGAATGAATAGACATTGATTACCATGAATTCTTTGCACATTGAGAACAACAGGTGGAGATATAAGTAAATTCAAAAGAGCATTCAAAACCATTTAAGACTTGTGAGTATTCCTTTGGTCACAAAGTTCTTTGGGAGAACCACTAGACAGATGTTATACCATGCAACAGAATAGGAGCAAGAAAGGGTGCTTTCCTATTATAGTTTGCCTTGCTTTGGATTGTGTTCTGCCACCCAGAAGTCTATTCACCTTGTCCTCCATAAATATACACCTCCATTTAGAATTAGAAAACATTATAAATTCTGAGTTCTTCAACACACTTATTTTGAGTATTTAAAATGTTAATAAATGTGTAGCATATGGGCATTGTGCATGAAGATTTTCTAATAATATTTGAACATGATATCAAACCTATGCTTATGTAAGTGACAAATTCATGCCATGTATGATCTATTTAAATTTTCCATTCAATATATTAAGTGTCATATACAGATAATCATCTTTTTGTAATAAAAAATTAGAGAATGTGTAACTAATTCATATGGTCTGTGTAAGGTGTCAGCTGAATCTTAAAGCCTGGATTGAGTTTGTCCAGGAAAAAAGAAGCCAGGCAGTGGTAATCATTTGAGCTGAGTTATGGAGCTAGGAAGTAAAATGGTGTTTATAAATCTGTGAAGATTCCTGTACCTTGGAATGTTAAAACAGAATGTAAAAGGTGCTGAGATTGCTCAGTGGGTAGAGGTAACTGAGACCAAACCTGAAAAGGTCAGCTCTCTCCCAGAATCTACATGAAGGAAGGAAAAAACCAATTCCTGCAGGTTTTCTTATAACCTCTGAGCCCCATGTCCTCACCTGTGGACAAGAATGAAATCTCTCTCTCTCTTACTTGCTCCCTCTCCCTCTCTCTCTTCCTCCCCCATACACGTACAAACTCTTTCTCATACACACACAATATTTAACAAACACACAAATAATTTAATTAATGAATAAATAAATAAAATGTGGATGTAGTATAAATAAAATGTAGTATGAACAAATAAGTGAAACTATTGTTATCATTTATGCCCAAAAATTCAAGTTTCAGTACTGTGTTCTAGAAATGCTAGGTGCCTGAGCTTTGCAAGTAAATATGGTTTGCAAATTTTCATGTCTGGTAGCAGCAGTATCTGTTGGGAAAGATTATAAAGAAACAGATGAACAAATGAATTGTGAAATCAGGATAGAAATGTAAACAAATTTGAAATGGAAGGAAATTAGCAAGACATCATGGGTATTGCTCTATGGGGGATGAGGGACAGCTAAGCACTCAGTGCAAAGGTTGCAACTAAGCCATAAAGTTGACAACAGAGTCTTCAGAAGTATATTATACCCAGAAAGCAGGAACAGATACAAGCAGCCAGAGGCCAGATACCTGATAGCAGACAACTCTCCAAGCATGAGACTTCCATCTCTCCTGATTAGAGGATATAAAGAATATCATATCCCATGAATTCACTGGTTGCATGATTCCCAAGGTAACTTCAGTGTCTGTCCACCTCTGGCTCAAAATGCATGTCTAGATACTCATAATTGTTGGATGAAGTAGAAAAGAATGAAATTAGAAAATCATAAGCCCATACACTTTAAAATTAAACTCAAATGTCTGGTTTCTGGTGGAAAGAAATTTTAATTAGAAATTATTTCCAGCTTACCATAATTTATAACGTTAACTTTATATCTGAGCATTTTCTGTAGTGCCAACAAGAAGTTTTATAACATTGAGTTTAGCGAACTCAAAGAGAAATCACCAATACTTCATAAAACGGGAGTAGAAATTACCAGGGGAGATAGGGAAGTCAAGGTATGCCTTCTTTTTGTTTCAGGATTGGCTACCTTCAGTGTTTGACTTATTATGACCCGCAGCCTCAGAATCAATAAGGTGAGGTTACTGAACTAGAGTTGCTCAGGCCCCACACCGTAGTTAATGAATCAAGATATCTGGTAAAAGGTCAGAGATTGTGGTTTGAAAGCACTTCCATCATAAATCTGAAACTCATTGGACTGAGCTTCATCAACACTGCTCTTAGCAAACCCAAAACAGTAGCTGCAGGCATCACTTAAAACCCACAAGGTAGTTGAACTTGAAGCAAAGAACTGCCCCAGGCTGTCTGTCTTAATCCACATGAATGCCCTCATGAATCAATTCTCTTACCTCCCTGGACACATCTTATTCTCCCTTTCTTTCTCCATCTATCTCAGGTTTAATTTGCTAACTAAGCTTTCAGTGCTTCCCTTTCTTCTACAGCAGAAGAAGTTCTACAGCAACTCCTGGACCTCAGTCCTAAAACAGCAACAAAAGCAAAAGCCAATCCAGGCTGACATCAGGCTTGAGAGCATCACTTTCCATCATCAGTCCATGATTTTGGTTGTATCCTCTCTCCCTTTGCAAATCATAAAAAATAAATGTGGCTCATTCGAAAGTTGTAGAACATAGCTGAGCATTCAAGCACCTGGCTTCTATGAGATCACAATTACTAAGAAAGTGACATGAGGAACCGGTAGAAAGAGTAGATGTCTAAGTTTAATGGTGATGGCATAGAACACAAACATTTACCTGAATGACTGTAGGCATCATTAATGATACAATTAGACAGTTTATCAATTTTAACACTTTAAAAATTTAGGGTTGAGAAATTGTTTGTGATGAGTGTCCTATTCATCATAAAATGTACTGACAAGGGAAGTTGTGCTTATGATTGGTCAAATGTTCAATAAGTTGGGAGCAAAATATTCCCATTAAAGAAGCACTGGATTCAAACAGTTCTCCACAGGATTCCTAATTTACAGAGTAGTGTTATGATACCATAACAGATCAAATATAGGGGTTATTTGTATGATGTACAACAACTTGATCATGTTCCAAACACGTGGGCTAACCTGCCATAAACACATAAGGACCTGAGTTTGGATCCTTAATTTGCCCATATAAATCAATGTGGTGTTGCATGCCTTCCACCCCAGCACTGAGGATGGGAGGGGAAGAGGCAGTCAACTTTCCAGAAACTCAAAGACTCTGTGAGCTTTGGGTTCAATAAAAGAGCTTATTTCAAAATTAACACCAAAGAAATAACAATGAAAGAGATGCAATGTTTACCTGTGGCTATGACATACATATACACAGCACATGTGCCTACATATCCACATGGACATAAGTACATATATATACACACCAACATGCACACTATACACACACTAACAGGTAAATATACAAAATGTGTATGTGCGCGCACACACATGCATGCACACATGCACACAAACTGCTTGTAAAGATTGTCAAACTTAAGGGAAGATATTTACAAAATATTGTTGATAATATTGTGATACTTTGAGAAACTTGAAAAAGTCACACAAACTTGAATATAAGCCCATCGAGACTTTCAGTAGCTTTTACTGCTTTGAAGGATGCCCATTCTCTCTCCTGAGCATGATGTATTTTACCAAACACTTTCTTTTTTCATAACTATATGCCCTTCAGAATTAATCATTGGTCTAGTTTTATATTTCAGCACTAAAAGAATATTTAAGTAAATATCCTTTCTAAATTTAGTGGCCCTTCTGTGATATTTCTTAGTCGAACAAATGCTGTAAGTCTATATCTTAAACTTCTCATTCTCTGTTTAAAATAGCTCAACTGAAATTTCAAAGCAAATTGCATGAAAGCAAAATCCTATAAGGAGATTTTTTTTAATAGACAAAATGATATTTTTGTTTCTTTCCATTTATATTCATAAATTGCCCTTTCTCTCTAAAAGCATCATAATACTTCTCATTACATTATTTTTTAACTTCTTCCTCTTTATTTGTCCAAGTCTGTTTTTTCCCCAATTAAAAGCACATGCAAGTACACACACACACACACACACGCACGCACACACGCACACATGCACACTATTAAATGTGGTCCTGGGGGAAGAATACAGCTTCCAGTCCTTCTTGCCATTAAGCCATCTCTATGACCCTGCAGTGTCCTTTCCCAGTTGAGATCTGAGAACTTGCCATGTGACAGTTCAGTGTCCTCATCTATAATGCATAGATTTGAGTGTCTTCTTTGAAACGCAGTTGTGAATGCTGAATGAAAAGGGTAATATTTACACTGGATAAAACATATTTGATATTTTCAAAGGTTAATGTCTTTCTTCCTCTGCCTTTGTCCTTGGTCTTAAAATTATATAAGAGTTAACAACTTGCCTTCTGTTCCTTTGGATAAGTGAGGAGGAAAGTTTCACCACAACTCTGGTTCTCTCTGCGACATTCAAAGAATTATACTGCTCTGTGGTATGGGGAATTTATATTACAGAGGGAATCCATAATGTTACAGGTCAGCCTGTAACATTATGGATTCCCTCTGTAATATAAATATTTCCATTGGAGATAGTCATCTCAATTAGTGCTTAGTCAGAAGCGCCTCACATTGTTTCCCCAACAGTAGGGCTTGTGACAGATTTTACTATAAGAATGTTTTGCAGGAAAACTTGTTCCTACAAGTCAAGTGTCAAAAGCAGCTGGAAGCTAGGAAGAAAGATAAGGAACATCCTAAGAAGCATGTGGAACTCCAGTACCATCATTTTTTGTTCTTGGGAGTACTGGTCTGTAAAGGGGAGAAACAACTCGGTCAGCAGACATTTTACCCCATGCTACTTTAGTTGCTTTTCATTTCTAGTTCCTTGGCAAAGCCTTGAGTGTTAGGGACACTCCCATTTATCCTACTTTTCAGGGACAACAGAGATGTCTAGGTGAGGTGAAATATTTACAGGAAGCTTATCAGTGAACACAGAGTGCAACTTCAGCTGCTGTAAGAGTTAAGAGAAGTTGAGAGAATGTTTAAAGGTGCTTAACTATCATTTATTGGAATGTGGATATTAGGAATATACAGTTTTATTATTTAATCATTAGTATGCTAAGAAATGTTTTTGGTAATTACTAAAGTTCTATTGTATGCATGCAAGGCAATAAGGTATACTGAAATCAATGAGGTCACAGGAGAGATAAGACCTTTGTTCTGTTTGATATTATAATCTAGGGAAGTCTAATGATTAATATTTAGAACAAATGGCAATAAAAATCTGGCAGAAGATCAAAGATTCTCTTACCCACTCTCAATCATTATATAAATAAACAAGCATTTTATCATTTTATACAATAGATATATATTATGTCATCACCTTGCAGGCAGGGAAGTGTGTAAAAAAAGAAATCTAATAAGCAATAATAGGAAGAAAAATTAACTATGGTAAGAAGGAATTCTATGGGTTGTCTTAAGTGACCTCAAACTCTTTTGTTTTGTTTTATTTTGTTCTTTTAATTTGGGTTATCTATTCAAGAAAACAACTGGCAACCTAATTGTAGACTATCATACCTTAATAATCTAGGAGGAACCTGACATTTTCTGAAATCTGTAGCAAGGTCTGTTTCCTTGACTCTGCTTCTGACTTAGCTGAGACTCTGCCACTGTCCAACAACCAGGTTTTCTGATATAACATTTGGTTTTCAGAATAATTATGGAGACGTAAAGTCACATTGACGGATCTACCAAATTGAACCTTTTACTTACTCTACCTCAGTTGCTCCTCAAACTAAGCTGCTGGTGCATGCACTATCAAATCTGCCTTTCTCCAAAGGTGTTAACTGGCAGTCCACTATAACACACAACTGAAGGATCCAGGATTTGATATCTTTATTGATCCTGAAGCTGTATTGCTGCGCTCTTGGTTTTTTGATCTGTGGGTAGAATTATTTTTCAGGAGAGGATTGGAAACTCCTAAGGTTATTGTTCCATATTCTAACAGTGCTACTCTCAAAACCCTGTGTCACTATCCTTTCCTGCACCATCATTGTTTCTACCGCTAGCTTCCTTCATTATTAAAATTATTACATTTATTTCTTTTAGTGTGACTGTATGTGCGTGTCCTTGTGTATGTGTCTATGTTCAAGTACGCACATATAAGCATGCATGCCACAGCATGCCTATGGCGGTCAGAGGACAACGTTGGGAAGTCCATACTCTTTCTTTTCATCACGTAGATCAGATCTTAGACAGGGAATTTCGGTCAACAACCTTCCAGGCAAGTTTCATCTTCCACTGAGCCATCTCAATGGCTTTTTATCCTTAGTTTCTAGTAAAATAATAACAATCACTCTATGAAGATTTCAGTTTATGGTAATTGATTCCTTTCCATACGTAACTGATAGTATTTGCGTATCATGCTCTCTTTGTTTATGGCATAAAAAAGGAGGCAAAAGAGTATTGCTTAAAACATAGAAATCAAGGAAGCATGGACCAACCCAAGGACTGGTTGAATCCCTGGAAGAATGTGCTTTGTTTGACTTTTCTATAATGTATTTGATTAAAATATTAATACTATAAAGCAACATGTTAACTAACAGACTTCTGTCTTGTAGAAACAATAATATAAAAACTTTTTTCTCTTATTTTTTTCTTGTATTATGTTTTTCTTATATTCTGTTTTTTTTTTCATTGTACTGGTCACTTCATTTAATAGGCTCAGTAAAGTAATTATGTTCTTTGAATATTTTAGAATTTTGCAGTTAAAAATGATTACTTTAACATTATTTACTTATTCATTCATTTCTTCAATCTGTTCGGTAACTTATTTTATAAATCCGTTTTAGAAGTCTGGTGCTGGGTCTTGTGATGGTATTTAGTATAAATAAACAGATTAACCAAAGTAAATCTCAACTTTCTGTGACCTGAAGTGGGACAAACAAAGCTTGCTGAATAAAACAACAAGATGGGAACACTTATTTACAGCTATAAAGCCCAGTTTTGCATAAATGTCACCTCAGATGGCGAATAATTATCATTTCCAAAATGTCACTTACAATATTCTAATTATCTTTATTTTAACTTGCTCCTTAGGTACTTCATATACTTGGTTTAGGGAAATCTATGCTGAGACCTTGAGAAAAAAAAAGAAACTGGCCTTTCACATTTCATGGGATTATTTGTACTCTTATACTCAGTTCAAAAATGAACAGATAATAATAAGTAAAACATACAATGGTTTTCAGGTACATAAATTCCAAGATCTCCTTTTCTTGCTTCTGTGTTTGTATTTTTTTATCCCTAAGTATTTCAAAATACCCACTGTTCAAGTCGCGTCCCATCTCATCCAGTGCCTTAGCTATGCAGTTCTTTCAAGACCAGGTTAGACAAGATGACAGCAAACATTTGTTCCGCCCCTACACTACAGAGAAAATGAAAAATTAAACATATAAGCTTCATATCATGACCCGCATTCATTATGCTTACTGCATATGTTAATTTATTAATATTAGAGTTGATTAGCAATTACTAGAATTAATTAGTACAGCAGAGATTTCAGACGTGTCTCCAATTTTGTTTGGTTTTGTTTTATATAATGTGTGGTAAATCAGATCTTCCACAAGTTAATGTGCTGTTGCCTATCTTTCCTTCAGTACTGCCTAATGAAAAACAGCTAATTAATACACTCTGAATGACTTCCTGAACCATGTCCTTGGCACCTAAAATCAACATTCAATAGCAGCTGGAACCACAATGCAAGGACATGCTTGTGACTTCCAATGTTCTGGGAAGGCTAGGAATCACATATACTAACTAATGAATTATTTATAATAGTAAGAAATGAGCTGACACATACATATCAGCTGTGAGGAAGAGTGAACTGTGATAGCACCCAGATTAGTGGGCAAATCCAGCTGGCAAACCCACATTTCACTTTGAAATACTTTATAAGTGATGTGTGGCTTGTTCAAGCTTCAGTACTTAAAAAAAAATTAAAGAAAAAAGGACCATTTGGTCAAGCCTCAATATTAAAAATAAAATAAAGAAAAAGGAAAATTTGTCTCAGTCTATCAGGGTACTCTAAGTAAATGCCATAGTATGAACAGCTTATAAACTATAGTCTTTAGTTTTCACAGCTCTAGCTGTTGGAACATCCATGATTAAGTTACTGTAAGATTTAGAATCTGGGGGGACCTGGATGTCATCCACTAACTGTGTTCTCATGTGATGGAAAGTGCACCCATCTGAATGTTTTTAAGAGCCCTTCTCCATCAGCATTACAAAGGTTTCACTTTGTAATTACAAAGATCACCGTAAGAATACTTGAAAACTGTGAAGTCTGAGTTCTGAAGCCAGGAAAGAAAGGGGGGTCAGGAGGCTGAAGAAAATGTAAAAAGTCATAGGCAGATGATAATGCTTTATTTATTTGCAGGAAGGAATTTACTGTTGGACTCAATGACAAACTTATACAAAATCACACAGTAGTGGCATTTGGCCAGGCAAAACTGACTACACAATTATATATATATATATATATATATATATATATATATATATATATATATATATATATATATATTTCCACAAGTGTATATATATATATATGTGTGTGTGTGTGTGTGTGTGTGTGTGTATATGTGTGTGTATGGTGTGTGTAATTTTGTATATATAATAAATATAGTGTATAATAATTATATATATAGTAGTTATATTTACTGTTGATTCAAAGTTACCCAGTTATCTGTTATCTGCCATATTTTGTTGATTCAGTCTAGACATCCACCTATACTGGCATATTATATTCTTTACCTTTAAATGGCATTTATTGTGTTCCATTGTATTCAGACACACATATTTTCATAAATTGTATATTGTAGTACAATGTAAATTAATTTTTTTCTGAAAGCATGATGATTGGTATGGTTTTAAGAGTAATTCTTCCTCACTATTACCTTTTCCTCGTGTTTAAAGAGTTTTATTTCCTTGAGCCAAGGTCATGTAGCCCTGGCTAGCCCAGAGCCTTATGAGACAGACCAGGCTGATTTCAAACTCAAAGAAGTCCACCTGTATCTGCCTCCTGAGAGCCAGAAGTAAAGGTATGTAATACCACACTAGGTGTTCCTCTTTATTTGGGAGAGAGGTAAGTGGTTTCTATGTATCCCAGGCTCAGCTGAACTCACAATGGAGGCCAGGCTGCCTTCTGATCCTCGCATTTCTGCCTTCTAAACAGTGGAATTCCAGGCTTTTAGGCATGCATTTTGCCGTGTTCATTCCTCTTATTCACGGCATTTTATTTTCTCACTGCATCAGTCTAATTTTATTTCTGAAATCGACAGGTGGGCCATGACAACTTGTTACATGCTGAAGTTTAGATGGAATTTTAAAATGGTAATTGTCATTTTATTGCTCTGGAAAATGTAATATAAGCAAAGCTAAAACAGAACTTACTTTCCTGATTGCAAATGCCTCTATGCGATGAAAAGCTCATTGAGGACAGATAAGAGTTATGTCTCTTTCCTTCCTTAATCATTTGAACCTGCTCTTTTCAACAATGTACAGTTGCCAGTCCTCAAATTACCAAAACACTGAGGAAAGTGCTAGTTGTTTGTGTCAGCTGACAACACTCAGCACACAATATAGAAAAGGCCATGTCCTTCATAGAGCTTCTTTTCTGGTGACACATGATAAAGATATACTGAATAGTATGAACTATTGGAACAATGGATATAGTTCATGTCTTAAATATGAAAGTGCCCCTCATTTTCTGTAATCTGATGTCTTCGTTAAGATCTGACTATAGACTTCCTGTTTGTTTATTTATAATGAACTTTGTTAAACACATTCACCATCTCTTCCTATTTCTCAAAATATATTCAAAAGTAGTATTTAAATGTATATGTACATGTAAGAATATATTTATACATATCAATCCCAACATGACTATTGACTTACCTACTTATCACATATCTTACTGCTTTGAATCTCTGACTATTCCATGATATGCAAATAAATTTGAATGTAAGTCACATTCTACTTCTATTTTTGGCTTTTGGATTTTCTCTCTATAATGAATTCCTTTGTTGTGTTTAAGTCCCTACATGTACTGAGGTATCACCCCTGCAGAAACTCTCCCCAACATTTCTGTTTACCTTCTGATAGACCTTTCAACTCAGTGATTATAGAACACCAGGAAGGGATTCATTGTTTGATTTTTTTTTGTCATAGAGATTTCATTCATTCTTCAAGATCCTGTTTCATAATAATCATGTTTGCTAAATTTGGTTTGGCTGACTTGCTGAGAAGTTGGTCTTTCCTGATAGGGTGCAGATTGAAACTAGGTCATTTAACACATGTTCTCCATTATTTGATTCAATGACATATTTGGTTTGATATGTGTCTTCAGAAACGTATGCAGGATGTGTTGCACAGTACAAGCTCAATGCATGTTTTTTAGTTTAAATTTTAAGGTCAGCCTTCCTCATGCAGTGCCCAATCAGACTTGTTTCTTTCTTGTTTTTGGATTTTGTCTGTAATGTTCACTTCATTGGGAGTAATGGTTCCATACACTTCAATAAAATTTCAGAAATTCTCCTTTATATTTCTCTTTCATTGACATCGACAGAACTCTTTAAGTTCTCCATGATAACACTGCATGCCCATGTACTCCCCTGGGAATTCTAACTTCCTGAGAACAAGCAGGGCTTGTCTTCTCCATGCATCTGTGCAGATTAGAAAACATCAGCATCTCACAACCTGCTTTCTGTGAAAGAACCTTTGCAGCTTCTCTGGAGACTCAGTGGGCTAAGAAAACTGCAATGCTTCATAATTATTTGTATACATTTTATCAACAATTTTTTCAAACAAGTTTAAGATTTTATAGAAGTGTTCCTGGTAATTCTATAAGATCACAAGAGACTATTTTCAGAAAAAAAGGATAGACTATGAATATGAATAGTTAGTCATATGAATAACTTAAGATGGCTTGTACTTCATCTACTATTATTAGCTCTGTCTAGGGTAGATTCAGTAATGAACTGACAACATACTGAATAAATACATGATTATGAAAATGTGAAGGCAAAATCCATGGATATTCCAGTTGTACTCTGCTATTCAAACATGACACCTGGAATATTCACTGTGTCATGAACTCCATGGTGGGCATATTTCCTCAAATTTAAGAATACATTTTTTAAAATCAAAATTATTCCCAAGTTCTATTTTTAATTATGCATGATGAAGTACAAAAGATTACAGAATATATTATAACAATATGGTATGATTGTATCAAACAAAATGCAAAAAGTTTGTTTATAGCTGTTTATTATCATTTGAGTGGTACTCAATAAATCAATTGGAAATTGGGTAGGAAATTACATATCTGAACAAAGAGATTGAAGGCAAATATTTTCCTCATAACCTTTAGATCTTGATGAGTTTTGAACCATGAAAGTATTCTTGTCTATTCAAAAGCAAAATTTAATTATCTAACTACAAACAATCTGATATGCGATTGAAGTCATTTAGGGTTCTGGATTTATTTCCAAACAACCAAAATATTGATACATTCCTGTGTCTCCCATGTCTCTCTCTTTTAGAAGCCAACAGAGTATTACTTCTTGACTTGTTAACACTACACAAACACCTTTTCCCCAAAATGTTATACACACATTATCAACGAATGATCTCTTGATCATTTTGTTGCAGAGTCCACCAGAGACGACCACTTATACACAGCTTACAACCAATAGAACATCTTTCTTTTTTCCAGTCAGCTGGGACTACACTAAGGTATTTGGGACCTTAATGTAGCCCAAAGTGTTTTGAATAAGTGCTTTTTAAAGAAAAAAAATCATATCCTGGTGTCTTGTTCAATAGCTGCAGGAGGAGGTTCTGTGTGAGCAGGCAATTTGAGAGAAGCTCAGATAAGTTAACTGGGGCATCTTGACCATGGGTTCCAAGAACAGAGATGGGTAATTTTCAAGGATTCTCCATCAAGGAGAGCAAATTCTACTTAAACCTACAATGGCCTTAGCAAGAATACAAGATGAACCTCTGCTCTATCACAGCTTCTTATCCAAATCTGCCCCAATTGGGAAAAACTTTTCTTCCAATATTTTTATACCTTATAGTCTCTCTACAATCAAGTCATACATACATACATAGAAAATTGAAAATCCCTAAGTCATATGTAGATATATATATGATATATTGTAGATAAATAGGTAGATAGATAGATGATAAATAGATCGACAATCGACAGACAGATAGATAACAGATAGATAAATAGCACCTCTTGACCATGGCTGTTTAATTTACATTGGTATTTGGAGACTCACTTACCTTGAAAACATGAGAAAAACACAGAAGATACTCAGCATTGGTTAAAGCACCATTATGTGTGGAATCTAGGATAAGTGCTGTCTTCATAGTTAACTCCATGTGAATTAAAATTAATTCATTTAATCCATGAAAATCCACAAAGGAGGTATTTTTGTTATTCTTCTTCTTCTATAACAGACAAAACAGAGAGAAAGCCATTGAAAGAGTCATTTTTTAAACTATTATCCCTGCCTGTTCAAGTGTTTCTACAGGCTTCTATAGAATTATGGAAAATGTGTTGTAGAAATACTAGAAATCTAAACGTTGATTTCTCTATTTCATGGTCTTTGGTTAATCCTACACAGCAAAATTTCACTGCCGAATACAAGATGCACTTTCCTCAAATGCTTTAATCTGTTTATTCATCACTTAAGGGTACATTAGAGAATCTAAGAACCTGATCTTTATTTTCTTACTAACAGATGTTGATACTAAGAAACATGTAATTGAGCACTTCGGGGCAATTATTTTAAAATATAACACTCACCTTTCCAATAACTTTCTGTGTGTTGTCTCGAAATTAAGACACATTTCATGTTGACTCATCAAATGGCCCTGTGCCTCCTCCTTTGAGACAATCCTACCTTAAAATATGCTGCTTAAAATTGCCAACCCAGTACAAAGGAAGAACGTCAGGTCTCCTGCATATTCAGAGCATGCTTTCACCCGGGTCTGGAGGAGCTTCCTGAGGCAATTTAAGCCTCTCACAGTGTTTCTTTTCCTCACATCCAGGTGACTAGTGCATTCTGAAAGCATTTTCCTCCCTTTCAGTAATTCCAGAATCTTAAAGTGCACCTGTACAAGGTGAATTTTTAAAAGGTAATTTAAATAAGCCAATTGCTTGCTTTTTCCAAATGTGCTATCTAACAGACCTTTTGATTTGTATTTGCAGTTTGCCCCTAGCACTTCACTACTTCACACACCCACCCCACCATCTCCTTCCTTCAAGCCAAGACCTTCTGATTGCTCTCTTGCTGACATATATATCAATTCCATCTCATTCCTTACAGAGACTCATAGATCTTTCCATGGTGGTTACACTGAGCTTTACGGAAAAGCCTCTTTTTTTGTCACAATTATACACAGAAATGATCATTAGTGCACTGAATTCAACCATAAAAGCAGCTGGAGTGCTGCACACCTGTAATAACCCCAGCATCTGGGAGGTGGAGACACGAGTACCCAGTGCTCAGGTCATCCTGGTTTACATGGCAAGCTTGAAGAAACCCTTCTTAAAATATTCTTTGTCTCAATTGCCTAACCTAACAGCCCCCTTTATGTAACTGGAGGTTTCTTTCCTGCCCACCAGTTACAGAATAAACATTCAGAGGCTTACTATTAATTGCAAACTGTTTGGCCTATTACCTCACCTATTACTTCTCCAGCAGCTGCTAGCATGGCTCTCGGCTCAGCCTTGTTTCTCCCTGTATTCAGTTTAACTTTCCTGCCTAGTTATATTCTGCCCTGCCATAGGCCAAAGCAGCTTCCTGTATTAGCCAATAGTAGTCAAATATTCTCATAGCATACAGAGCGGCATCCCACATCACCTTTATACTAATTCTCTTCATAAATTCTTATAGGATACAAACTATGCAATTACATATCTATACCCATTACAGAGCTTTTTTCAATGATTGTTTGACAGTTTCAGTGAACTAATAATATACATTTTTATTAGAACACCAGCCAGTTATTACGCTACTGTTATCTAGACCTCTGTTCTGAGTTTGTGATGAACACCAGATAAACTCTATGGACATTATGGGTGACAAATGGGAGCTAGAGTTATGCATGGCAGTACAAATCTTTTATTTGATTATTTCGGAAGCTGAAACCATAAAAAATGCACTCAAATCCAAACTAGGCAAGACCTGTCTCAAAAATAAAAACAGAACATAGGTTACGGGGGAAAACACTATTTAAAAATTAAATTTAGAGCATGGGTTATGAAGCCCTGCTCCCATGTCTGAGTCTAAAATGTATGCCAAGTTGATTAACTCCATGTTATAACAGGTCTTTATGAATTAAGCACAGATCATAATAATATTCTGATTCCAGAGAGTTGTCTTTTCTTATTTCTGGGATTAATAAATGAATATTTGCCATTTGTTAATTGACCTTAATAAAAGAAAAGGATGTTAGAATCTCAAAATCACTACCTAAACAAGGATGACCTTGTACTTCTGATTTTTCTATATCAATCTTTCATGTACTGATATTATATAAATGACCCAGCATGTTTATATTTTATGGATTTATCTCCAAGTGTCATATATCATACTCTTAAATTGATCTTATTTCTGTTAAAACATAGGAAGTTGGTAAAATATAATTCAGAGTGGCTTAATTAATGCTGATATCCAATTTTTTCTCCTGGCCAATATTTCATTGTTACATCTTTACATACCTTGTGACATTAATTATCAAATAATATTGGTGATACCGTTGATAGAATACACCTTCACAAATGGAATAATACAAACATATAGGCTCTACAGAGTGACTTGGGAGCTCAGTTATGATAGGCATAGTAGTTTTCTATTTTTATTTCCTTTGCACACATATTCTGGGCCTCATAAAGTACTAGTAATTAATGCAGTGAAAATCTAGAGAAGTTTCTAAACTATTCACAGAGTCAAAGATAGCAACCTGCATTTCTCAGCCTCTGCAATTTTTTTTGATTCATAGGATAATATGTTATTCTTCATGTGGTTGGAGATAAGGAGAGCCAATACTCATTATATCTTGGTAGTCAGTCTTCTTTTAAAATAAATATACTCTCTCCATTGCCAAGTTGTCCGAAGCAAAGACTCCTTGGGAATGAAATCAGCACAAGGAAAATTATATAATCTGTATGTCCTTAATTTACATGTTAGTGTTTTGGTCAGTAGTTTAAAATTTTAGAGAAGCTTGTGGGAAAGTGACTTCAGTTCAAATTAAATTTGCCTTTTCAGAAATTATGGGTATCTTAGAAATGTTTATAATTTAGAGTTTTATAGCAAGACTGAATACGAATAACTTTGTCTTTGAAAAGATGAGGGTGGTAAGGAATGGGCAGACTGGTGACTTTCTTGTCACCCAAAGCCATGGTGATGTCTGAGCCTGGACTTCTGTGTAGAGCCGTGTCTTAGTCCATGACCCTGACACAGTACTGGTGGGCTTTGTTGATATCCATGGCTCCTCTTACTATCAATGGCCCTGTAGAAGCTTGGAGTCTGGGCCACCAATTGTGACCATGTCAGAGCTCAAGGAATATGTCCCCACAGAGACCATGCTGATCTAAGGGGCATCCATTGTCACCCAGAACCATGGTTCCTGCTGCCAAGGGCCCTGCATAGGTTCATGACCCTACTGTAGACTGGCTCTTTGTCGATGTCCATGACTCCTATTGTCACTGAGGGCCATGTCAAAGTCCATAATGTGGCCCAACAGTTGATGTACTGCTAGTCTTTCAGTATCTAGTTGCCACCAGGACCATACATGGTGGCCGGTGCTGCAACCTGGGGACCATTATGACATTTGGACCTGAATTGTGGCAAAAAGACATATTTGGGTCAATGGCCCTACTGCAGCCAGGGTTTGTGTTGACATCAGTGGTTCCTGTTATAACTCAAGGCTAAATACATGCCCAAGAACTGAACTACCACCTGGGGTCATGTTGGTGTTTGATGTACATGATGCAACTGAGGCCATGCAAATCTGGGTGACCTGTGATGCCAACTGGGATTATAATGACTTCCAAGCTCAGGCTGCTGCCAAGGACCATATCTGGGTTGGTGGTTCTGCCACAGCATATGTCTCTGTTGTTGTCCATGGCCTGTATTGCCAGCAAAGAATACACAGATGCCCAAGACCTGGGTTGCCCCCTATGGCCTTGTTGGTGTCAGAGAATCTTGTTGCTGTCGGGCTCAAACTGTCCTGAGAGACATATACTACCATGAGGGGCCATAGATTGTATGTGCCCAAACTGCAGCCAGGGTCTGTATTGTTGTCCAAGACTCCAGTTGCCATTGAGGGCCATGTGGATGTCAAGGATATGGGCCACCACCTGGGACCATGATGGTGTTACAGAGCCATGCTGCTTCTGGGTACATGTCGATCTGAGTGAATTGAACTGCTAACCAGGGCTCTGGTGATATTTGGGCCTAGGCTGTTGAAAACTGCAATTGAGGTCTGGGTACATATCCATGGCCTGTGTTGCCACCAATGCTCACAGGTTCATCAGGAGTCTGGGTCTCCCCCTAGGGCTATGTTGTTATCTCAGGGCAATGCTGCTGTGGAGCCATACAGATCTGAGTGGCCTGCACTGCTACCCAGGTCCATGCTGTTGTCCAGGCCTGGACTTTAGCCAAGGGTCATGTCTGAGCCTGTGGCCCTGCAGCAACTTCGGTCTGTATTGATGACTGTGGCTTTGATGACACTGAGAGCAAGGAGGATAGGGTTATGAAAGAGTTGGCCCTGTCCATCACTGACTACATCACCAGGGAGAACTTGTCTTTCTAGCCAACCAAGGGTCTAGGTGAGCAGGCTCTGAAGTTGTGACAGTAGGAGAGCTAGCCTCATGACTTGTGTGTCATATGATGGCATGGAAAATGGAGAGATGTCACCCTCACCCCTCACCCAGTTCCACTTACTGCAGATGAGAAAGCTGGTCCCGGTGGTATGGGTGCAGATGAGCCAGACGCAAGGGCATGAGAAAAAGAGAACTGGCCCCAGTCCTTTCTGAATGCTGTGTTGGGTGAGATAGCCGAGGTAGTGATGGAGAGCTCACCTGGGTGGTGAGGATGAGGGACAGCTGGTAGACTGACCAACCCAGCCACCACCCAGGTCCAGAATCAAAACTAGGAGTTAGCCCAGCCCAACGTCCACCTCATTTGTGAACTGCTGGAGCATATGAAGTGGCTGGACCTGCAGATCCAAAGCTGCAGGATCCCCCATGATACATGGCAACAACAGGCTATCCAAGAGTAGTCCCAGTGAGGATCCAGTATTTGGTGGTGTAGCATGAAGTCAGGGACCTCGAGCCAGGCCAATGACTCACTGCAATGAACACTTACACATAAAATATATAGACTAAAAGAAATACTGTGTGACCTGCTGGGCCACACCACAGCTTCCATGCTGAGATTCTTTGCTTGTTTGGTTTTGGGTTTATTTTTTCTTAAATTTTATTTTATTTGGCATGAGGGAGGTTGCTAGGGCAGAGGGCGGATATGAGCAGACACAGATGAGTGGGATTGGGATGCATGATGCAAAAATCCACAAAGAATCAATACAAAAGTTTTTTAGGAAGACATTTGTTAAAATATCATAAAAATCTGGGGCTGAAGAGATGTTTCTGCAGTTAAGAGTACTTGCTGATTCAAAGGACTATAGTTTCATTCCCAGTATCCATTAAGACAGGCCACAAACACTTCCCAAGAACCAATACCCTCTTCTTTCCTCTGTAGGAAATAAAAACTTGCATACACACTTACATACACATACATTAATCTTGAGAAAAATATTATAAATAAAAAACCACATTGAAAGAGTTAAATATTTTGAATCATATCTAATGTTTGATCATTGCTTTCAGGAATTATGCTTGTTTAGTAAAGGCTCTCCTGGAAGACCCCATAACCTCCCTAACCGCAGGAAGTTGGGGAGGTTTCCAACACTAATCATAATTTCCTCCTGTTGAGCAGTCCTTAAGTTCAACATATGAGTACTACTGTTGCACCTTTAGGGACAGCTTGCATGCTTGTCTTTGTTATCATTCATATGCATTACAACAGGGCTGGGCAGGAAGACTGGTGTCTTTATTCCCTTTGCAGCTTGTATTATACCTTGTAGTACTTTGAAAGTAAGTCCTTGGGGAAGAGGGTTTCAAGTCTTTAAACGCAGAGAGTGATGTACCTCTCACCACAAAGAAGCTGCAGAGGCCATTGCAAAAACTGCAACTGGTCAAAAGACAGGGAGCAGCTAATCGTGGGCTTCGGAGATCCAATGGATGCCTCTACAGAGAACACCTTGACAGGGAGAGCAGAAAGACTGTTAAAGTCACAGGACCAGGAAACCAGCGGGGAGATCATTTCTCTTGCAAATGGCAATGAAACTACACCCATAATACCTCAAAAATTCAGCTACCTAAGTAGGGCCTAAACAATGACAACACCAAAAGGCAAGACATGTTATCTTAGAAAAGAGGACAACATCCCATGGGGTTTCACTCCTATGCAAAGAAGTACAAGCAACTAAGGACTGCTGAGAAAGGAGTATTTATCATCTCCGGGGATGAACTTCCTAATTGTTTATCCAATTCCAAGTGGTCAATTCTGAACCCGTTACAAAGGAGTACACTAAATGCAGTCAACGTGTTGTATTTATATATTTACACATTTACGTACATATGTAGCAATAACAATATTAAAAATGGCAAGATTTTGAAAGGGAAAGTAGGGAAATTCATGGATGGGTATAGAGGGTGGAAATAAAAAGGAAAATGTTGAAGCTGTATTTTAATTTTAAAGTAAACTGTATGCATATCTTTCATTTCATTCTTTTAGTTTGTGTGAGTATGCATGCCAGTGAGTAGCCTCTTTTCATTGTTGAGGAATCCATACATTTGCATATATATGCAAATGGTGACCATTGCTGTTTTTGTTTATTTGTTTGTTTGTTAAGGTGACTGTGTCATTCTTTTTTTCTTTTATTTTTTTAACAAACAACCTTTTTTTATTATATATACCAATCCCGGTTCCCAATCCCTTCCCCCCTCCCATTCTCTCCACAAGACCTCTCATCCACTCCCCAGAGAGGGCAAGGCACATTGCTCCAAGGAAGAACCAAGTCCCTCCCTCACTACATCCAGGGTGAGCAAGGTATCCATTCAAAGAGAATGGGTTCCAAAAAGCTAATACAAGCAACAGGGACAAATCTTGGTGCCACTGTCGGTGACCCTGCAGTCTGCCCCAGCCATACAACTCTCATCCACATTCAGAGGGTCTAGCTTGGTCCTATGCTGGTTCCTTTCCTGTCTGGCTGGAGTTGGTGAGCTTCCATTAGCTCAATGCATATTCCCATTATGGTCTTGACCTCATTGCTCAGATTCTCACTTCTCCCTCTCACTAGACTTTTGGAGCTCAGCTCAGTGCTCTGCTACAGGTCACCTGCCCCAGTCTTCATCAGTTGCTGGAGGAAGGTTCTCTGGTGCCATTTAAGATAGTCATCAATCTGACCACAGGGCAAGGCCAGTTTGGGCATCCTCTCCTCTACAGCTTAGGGTCTTAGCTGAGGTCATCCTTGTGGATTCCTGGGAATTTCTCTAGTGCCAGGTTTCTTGCTAGCCCCATAATGGCTCCTTCAATCAAAATAACTCTTTTCTTGATGTATGGCTCTCTTGTTCCCCCATCTTGACTAGCCTGCTCCCTCAAGTTCTCCTCCCTTCTCCCTTGTTCTCCTTCTACCCTCCCTTCTTCTCCCACCCCCATACTCCCAATTTTATGAGGAGATCCTTTCTCCCCTTCCGAGGTGAATCTATATATATTTTTCTTAGGGTATACCTTGTTACTTAGCTTCTCTAGCTTCATGTACTATAGGCTTATTATCCTTTGCTTTACAGCTAGTATCCGCTTAAGAGTGAGTACATACCATTTTCATGTTTCTGTGTCTAGGTTACCTCATTCATGATGTTTTTTTTCAAGTTCCATGCATGTGCATGCAAATTTCAAGATGTCATTGTTTTTTACCACTGAGTAGTACTCCGTTGTGTAAATGTACCACATTTTCTTTATCCATTCTTTGGTTGAGGGCATCTAGGCTTTTTCCAGGTTCTGGCTATTACAAATAATGCTGCTATAAACATAGCTGACATCCAGTTATGACAGCACCATTTGTTGAAGATGCTTCCTTTTTCTCCATTGTATAATTTAAAATTCTTTATCAAAAATCTGGTATTCATAGGTGTGTGGATTAATATCCATGTCTTCTATTTGATTCCATTGGTAAACTGCTCTATTTTTATACCAATCACCAAGCTGTTTTCATTACTGTAGCTCTGTAAAAGAGCTTGATGTCAGAAATGGTGATGCCTCCAGAAGTTCCTTTATTATACTGGATTGTTTTGGCTATCCTGGGTTTTTTATTTTTCACATGAAGTTGAATATTATTCTTTCAAGGTCTGTGAAGAATTATGCTGGGGTTTTTATGGGAATTGCTTTGAATCTATAAATTGCCTTTGGTAAGATTGCCATTTTTATTATGTTGATCCTACCTATCCAAGAGCATGGGAGAACTTTCCATTTTCTGGTATCTTCTTTAATTTATTTCTTCAAAGACTTAAGTTCTTGACAAACAGGTCTTTAATTTCTTAGTGTTACTTCTTGGTTAGTGTTACTCAAAGATATTTTATGTTACTTGTAGCTATTGTGAAGGGTGATGTTTCTCTGTTTCTTTCTCAGCTTCTTTATCCTTTGTATATAGGAGGGCTACTGATTTTTTTTAAGTTGATCTTGTATCTTGCACATTACAGAAGTTATTTGTCTGCTGTAGGTGTTCCCTGGTAGACATTGGGGTCACTTATGTATACTATCATATCATCTGCAAATAGCAAAAGTTTGACTTCTTCCTTTCCAATTTGTATCCCCTTGATCTCCTTTTGTTGTCTTATTGCTCTAGCTATAACTTCAAGCACTATGTTGAATAGATATGGAGAGAGTGGACAGCCTTGTCTTGTTCCTGATTTTAGTGGAATTGCTTTGAGTTTCTCTCCATTTAATTTGATATTGGCTGTCGGATTGCTGTATATTTTTTTATTACATTTAGATATGTTCCTTATATCCCTCCTCTCTCCAAAATCTTTATCATGAAGAGGTGTTAGATTTTGTTGAATGCTTTTTCAACATCGAATGAGATGATTATATGGTCTTTTTCTTTCAGTTTATTTATATGGTGAATCACATTGGTATATTTTCATATGTTGAACCATCTCTTCATCTCTGGGATGAATCTGACTTGCTCATGGTAGATGATTTTTTATTTGTTCTTGAATTCAGTTTGCCAGTATTTTATTCAGTATTTTTGCATCAAATGTTCATAAGTGAGATTGGTCTGTAATTCCCTTTCTTGGTTGAGTCTTTTTGTGGTTTCAGTATCAGGGTAACTATAACCTCATAAAAAGAGTTTCCTCTGTTTCTATTATGTGGAACACTTTGAGGAGTATAGATATTAGGTCTTCTTTAAAGCTCTGGTAGAACTCTGCACTGAAACCATCCGGCCCTGAGGTTTTTTTTTGTTTTTTTTTTTTTGTTTTTTTTTTTTTTTTTTTTTTTTTTTTTTTTTTTTTTTTTTTTTTTTTTTTTTTTTTTTTTTTTTTTTTTTTTTTTTTTTTTTTTTTTTTTTTTTTATTCAGAAGCTTTTGATGACTGCTTTTTTTTTCCTTGCAGGTTATAGTTCTATCTAATTGTACACCTGGTCTTGATTTAATTTTGATATGTCCTACCTATCCAAAAATTTTTCCATTTCTTTTACATTTTCCAATTTTGTGGAGTACAGGTTTTTAGAGTATGGCCTAGTAATTCTATGGATTTCCTCCACGTCTCTTGTTGTGTCTCTCTTTTCATTTCTGATTTGTTATTTTGGATGTTATCTCTCTCTTTTGATTAGTTTGGATAAGGGTTTTTCTATCTTTTTGATTTTCCCAAAGAACCAATTCTTTGTTTCATTGATTCTTTGTATTGTTTTCTTTGTTTCTATTTTATTGATTTCAGCCCTAAATTTTCTGTCATCTACTCCTCCTGGTTGAGTCTGCTTCCTTTTGCTCTAGAGCTTTCAGGTGTGCTGTAAAGTAGCTAGTGTGAGATTTCTCCTCTTTCTTTTTGTAGGCACTTAGTATTATAAACTTTTCTCTTAGCACTGATTTCTCTTAGCACTTAGCAATAGTTTTTGGTACATTGTGCCTTCATTTTCAATGAATTCCAGGAAGTCAGTAATCTCTTATTTCTTTCTTGACCCAAGATTGGTTCAACTGAGCACTTTTCACTCTCTATGAGCTTTAAGGCTCTCTGCAATTAATGCTGTTGTTAAATTCTAACTTAAACCATGGTGTTCTGATAAGATACAGGGGGTTATTGCAATTTTTTGTAACTGTTGAGGTTTGCTTTATTACCAAATATGTGGTCAATTTTAGAGATGGTTCCATGAGGTGCTGAGAAGAAGGTATATTCATTTGTGTTTGGGTGAAATGTACAGATGTCTGTTAAGTCCATGACATCTGCTAGTTCTCTTATTTCTCTGTTAAGTTTCTGTCTGGTTGACCTGTCCATTGGCAAGAGTGGAGTGTTGAAGTCTCCTACTATTAGTGTGTGGGGTTTGATGTGCGATTTAAGCTTTAGTAATTTTTTTTTCATATGTGGGTGCTCTTGTATTAGGGACATAGATGTTCAGGATTGAGACTTCATCTTGATGAATTTTTTTTTTCTTCGATGAGTATACAGTTTGCTTCTCCATCTCTTCTGATTGATTTTAGTTAGAAGTCTATTTTGTTAGAGATTGGGATAGCTAAACCTGCTTGTTTCTTAGGTCCATTTGATTGGAAAATCTTATTCCAATCCTTTACTCTATGGTAATGTCTGTCTTTGAGGTTGAGGTGTGTTTCTTTTATACAGCAGAAGGATGGATCCTGATTTCCTATCCACTCTCTTAGCCTATGTCTTTTTAAAGGTTAATTGAGTCCATATATATTAAAAGATATTAATAACCAGTGATTATTTATTCCTTTTTTCCCAATGGTACTATTTGTGTGTTTCCCTTCTTTGGGGTTTGCTGGTAGAAGGTTATCCACTGCCTGTGCTTTCGTGGGTGCAGTTAACTTCCTTGGGTTGGGGTTTTCCTTCTAATACTTTCTGTAGGGCTGGATTTGTGGATAGTTATTATTTAAATCTGGTTTTGTCATGGAATACCTTGTTTATTCCATTGATGGTTATTGAAATTTTTTCTGAGTATAGTAGTCTGGGCATGCATCTGTAGTCTCTTCGTGTCTGCAGCACATGTGTCTGGGAACTTCTGGCTTTCATGTTTTCCATTGAGAAGTCAGGTATAATTCTGATAGGTCTACCTTTATATGTTACTTGATCTTTATTGCTTGCAGCTTTCAATATTCTTTCTTTAATCTTTTTGTTTTATGTTTTGATAATTGTATGGCGAGGGTACTATTTTTTTTTTTAATCCAGTCTGTTTGGTGCTCTATAAGCTTCTTGTACCTTCATAGGAATATCATTCTTTAGATTGGGAACATTTTATTCTATGATTTTGTTGAATGTATTTTCTGTGCCTTTGAGTTGGTTTTCTTCTTCTTTTATCCCTATAATTCTTAGGTTTGGTCTTTTCATCGTGTCCCAGATTTTCTGGATGTTTTTTGTTAAGAATTTGTTGGATTTAACGGTTTCTTTGACTGATGAATCTATTTCCTCTATAGTATTTTCAGCACCCGAGTTCCTTTTTTTCCATTTCTTGTATTCTGTTGGCTTATGCTTGCTTCTGTCGTTCCTCTTTATTTATCCAGATTTTTCATTTCCAGAATTCTGTCGGTTTGTGTTTTCTTTGTTGCCTCTATTTCATTCTTCAAGTCTTGAACTGTTTGAACTATTCACTTCATCTTTTTTATTTTTTCTTCGTTTTCTTGAATTTCTTTAAGAGATTTATTGAGTTCTTCCAATGTTTTGTTTGTCTTTTCCTCCGTTTCTTTAAGGGAATTTTTCGTTTCCTCTTTAAAGGTCTCCATCATAATCAAAAACTTCCATTTAAAATCATTTTCTTCTGCTTCTTCTGGGTCAGAATGATCAAGTCTTCCTGTTGTGTGGTCACTGGGTTCTGGTGTCACCATGTTGCTTTTCAGGTTGTTGAATGAATTCTTGCATTGGCACTTATCCATCTCTTCTTCAGTTGGTGTTGGCAGTGTTTTTGCCTCTTGGTCCAGTCCAGTTCTTGCAGTTGCTATTTGTGTCTTTGGTAACTGTTTTTGGTCTGGTCTGTATTGTAGCTGTGTCTTAGGGAGCTGCTGAAGATTCCCTTAGCCTGCTCTTTTGGTCCACTCTCTTGGTTTACTCTGACTTGGTTACTTTCTTCGTCCTATCTGTGAAATCCAACATGTGCTTTAAAGTTCCTCTCTTGGTCTTCTGTGTATAGTTGAAGCCTGTTCTTCAGAGTTCTTCTGAGGTAGCAGGGGATAAGAGAATTTGGCGGCAGAGTGGGTCTTATAGCTTACAGGGTCCGATGGATGTGGTGGGGGTGTTGGACCAATCTACCTCTTGGTCCTCTCTGTGTAGTTGGAACCTGTGTTTCAGAGTTACTGCGAGATCACGGGGGATAAGAGGGCTTGAGCGCAGAGTGGGACTTGTAGCTTAAAGGGTCTGATTGATGGGGAAGTAGGAGTGTTTGAACAGCCTACCTTCAAGGAGCTTGCATGATGACTAGCTAGAGAAGCTGAGGCAGGTGGGGGAGGGGCCCGGGGTTTTGCCCCTGTATTGAGGGCATAGAGAGTGGGATGCCCCACTGGGTGGGTGGTCATTTACCTCTTGGTCCTCTCTGTGTAACTGCAGCCTGTGTTTCAGATTTCCTTTGAGGTCGTGGGGTGTGGGAGTAGTAGGGTTTGGGGGCCAAGTGGGACTTATAGCTTACAGGATCCAGTCGATGGGATGGGGCTGCTGGAACAGACTAGTTGCAGTAAGCTTGCCTGCTGGCTGGCTAGAGAAGGTGAGGCAGGTGGGGGTGGGGGTCTTTGCCCATGTATGGACAGCAGCCAGAAGGCAAGCTTCCTCTCTATATAGTTGCAACCTGTGTTTCAGAGAGTTCCTCTGAGGTAGCTGGGGTGGGGGTGGGGGTGGGATGGGGATAGGAGGGTTTGGGGGCAGAGACCATTGGTATTTGATAACCAAATGATATGCTCTTCCTTGGGGAAGACTATTTCTGTAACTCTTAGCATCCCATAGTTGCCTATAGTTCTTTGTGTGGGGTTGCAGCTTCACCATCTAATTTTATTATTCATCTTACTTGTCCTATTCACAATTATGACACTGATGTTTTATAGTTAGAGGGTTTTGACATCTTTTTAATAGGTAAAATTTTAATAGAATTAATCATTGAAAGAAAGAAAAAATTAAATTAAAATTACGAGCAGGTATTAGCTGGTTTACAAAAGTACTGGCTTTTCTAAGTAGTTGAACCAAAATGTACGGATATAGGCAAAGCGCTAGCCATCACACCTGATGACCAGAGTTTGAT
>PVIU01017737.1:0-34257 GCA_004026605.1 Ondatra zibethicus
CATGAGGAACTCCAGGAGGGAGGTGTCCGTGCAGGCGAGTCTCAGCACTTGGGGGACATCACAATAGAAGTTGTCCAGGACATTGGGGCCACAGAAGGGCAGTGGGAGCATCAGAGACAGCTGGACAATGGAATGGACAAAGCCTCCTACCCAGGCAGCCACCACCAGCCCCACGCACAGCCTGGTGTTCATGATGGAGACATAGTGGAGGGGCCGGGAGATGGCTATGTAGCGGTCATAGGCCATCACGGAGAGGAAGAAGACAGTTCCACCACCCAGGAGGTGGAAGAAGAAGATCTGGGCCATGCAGCCCTGGTAGGAGATGGTCTTGGTCTCATGAAAGAAGTCAGCCAGCATCTTTGGGGAGGTGACTGTGGAATAGCTGAGGTCTATGACAGCCAAGTTTCGGAGTAGAAAATACATAGGCATGTCCAGCCGGGAGTCAAAGGTCACAGTGACCATGATAAAGAGGTTTCCCACCACAGTAGTGACGTAGACAAACAGGAACACCACGAACAGGAGTTTTTGGAGTTCTTGAGTCTGTGAGAACCCTAACAGAATAAATTCTGACACCCATGTGATGTTCTGGGGTTCCATGGGGCCCTCCCCTTGTGCCTAGAGAGAGATGATACCAAGTAAAACATTGTAAGTTCAGTCAGGATTTTTGTTTGTTTGCTTGCTTGCTTTGGAGGATCAAGATTGGTTGGTCAAAGTGATTTCAAGGTATGGCTTGACAGAGCTTCCTGGGAGGATAAAGACTTTGCCGAATTCCTGCAGGCTTAGCTCCCTGGCCACATCTGGTCATAGCCATCGATAGGTAAGCTCCCTGCTCCCCTGGACCACAGTGTATTTGTGCGACGGTTTATTTCTAACTCTTTTTTTTTATACAAGCATGCGGCCTTGCGAAATCTAGCTTTCACAAATCTGCTTGAATCTATTAGTAAATAAACATGTCATTGCATACCTGGGACCACAGGCCCAGCCACCTATGTGCATAAATCAAGACAGGGCACAGAGACTACAGACTTTAGGTAAACAGACACTTCATGGAAGGAATTTGGGGGCAGGGTATGCAGACTTGAGGTGTGTGCCCTAAGAAAGTGTGACGCCCACTGACACACACACACGTGGAGGAAGAAAGAGGCAAGCAGATGATGTTGGCTAATTCACGCTGCTTATATTTTCCTACTTCTGCGGTTCTCTAACGGCGTGTGTGTTTCTGC
Organism: Ondatra zibethicus; assembly: GCA_004026605.1. Classification (NCBI taxonomy): domain Eukaryota; kingdom Metazoa; phylum Chordata; class Mammalia; order Rodentia; family Cricetidae; genus Ondatra; species Ondatra zibethicus. The sequence continues at coordinate 1,224 of PVIU01017737.1, forward strand.
TGCTGAGTAACTTAAGCTCAGGACAAAGAGTAATTTTCCAGACACTCTCACACTATGTATTCAAATTTTATGCAAATACTCTAGAGACACATCATGCTAGGCAATCTTTGTGACATTTTCAAATTTAAGTATGGTGACTAAAGAGATGACTCAGCAGTTCAAAGCACTTTCTGCACATTCAAAGGACCCAAGTTTAGTTTCCGGTCCCCATGTGGAGTGGCTCACAACTTCCCGTAGGGCCAGGGGATTTGATGCCCTTTTCTGGCCTCTTTAGGCACTGCATTCACAAATTTACACACAGATATAATTACAAGTAAAATTTAAGTGTGGTGAGTAAGGACTGATAGGAAATACAAGATAGAGTTCTCCATAAGATTATCTACATCAATGGGCAGTGGTGGTGCGCACCTTTAATCCCAGCACTAGGGAGGCAGAGCTGGACGGATCTCTGAGTTCAAGGCCAGCCTGGTCTATAAAGAAAGTTCCAGGACAGCCAGGGCTACACAGAGAAATCCTGTCTCAAACAAACAAACAAAAAAATTATCTACATCTATGAGGCATAACAATCCCCTAAATATTATCATGTTAATCATCATGTGACATCCTTATTTATCTTCAAGTATTTGTGTAAAAGAGATGTTCCAGGAAGATGCAGTCTGTTTACCCTGTGACTTTCCTGTCCCCTGAAGAGAGGCAGATCTCTGTGAATTCAAGGCTAATGAGTTCCAAGATAGCCAGAGTCAAGTAGTGAGGAGACCTTCTTGAAGAAGAGGAGGAAGGGGGGAGGGAAAGAGGGAGGGAGGGAGAGAGGGAGGGAGGGAGGGAGGGTTCCTGGCAACTGGAAGGCCCTACGTGCTCATCAGTGGGAAGGAAGTGATGTGGTGAAATAGGATTAGAAAGCAGCACGCCTATGAGACAGGGAGGAGCTGGGCAGAAGCTTCCAGAGGCATTGTGGGAGCTGCCCCAGCAGAGGGCAGAACACTTTTATCTTCAGCTTCTCCATGTGGTGGTGTAACCCTCCTGCTTGATGGCAGACTCGGAAAATGACAGTACAGCCCTTTATTTATTTATTTATTTATTTGTCTTTGTGGCCTTTGCTCCTGTTCTGATTACAGCCACCACATGCTCCTCGTGCCCTTATCAGTCAGAGTTGCAGGCTTATGTCTCCACAGAGGACTCTTAGTCTTGACTTTACCTTAAATGCTCTGTGAAAGGGGAGAAGAAACCAAGCCTGGTGGTATGAGCCAGCTGCTCAGGAGACGCAGTCAGGAGAATTGCAAGTTCAAGACCAGCCTGGGTATCAAGTAAAATAAAGGCCATCCTGAGCAACTTGGTGGAACCCTGCTTTAAATGAGAGAGTAAGATGCTGGGGATAGCTCAGTAGCTGAATGCTCACCTCACATGCACAGGGACCTTGTCTAGTACCTGACTCCGCCCCAAGAAAAGGGGAGCTGAGTACAAGAAATGAGATTCACAAACTGCTAGTAATTGCCAGAGAGGGGCAATGAGTGAACATTAAAGTTCACTTCTCTCTCTACTTTGAGGATTAAAAATAACAAGATGAGACCGGGCAGTGGTGGCGCACACCTTTAATCCCAGCACTCAGGGAGGCAGAGGCAGGTGGATCTCTGTGAGTTTGAGGCCAGCCTGGTCTACTGAGTAAGTTCCAGGACAGCCAGGGCTATGCAGAGAAACTTTGTCTCGAAAAAAACAAAATAATGATGATGATGATGATGATGATGATGATGATGATGATGATGATAAGGAGTAGGAGGATGAGGAGGAGGAGGAGGGCTGGTGGAAGGCTCAGTGGACAATGAACCTGGGGCAGGCCTGAGGACCTAAGATTGACCCCAGAAACCTCTGCGAAGTTAGAAGGAGAGAACTGACTCCACAAAGCTGTTTTCTAACCATGTGTGCCATGACAGGCATGCTCCCCACACAGACACATCACACACACACACACACACACACACACACCATACCACACACACACGTACACACGCATACCACCATACACACACATACGTACACTCACACACCACACACACACACACATACCACCACACACACCACACCACACCACACCAACACACACCACACCACACACACATCATACCACACACACACGTACACTCACACACCACACCACACACACCACCACACACATACGTACACTCACACAACACACACACACACACACCACCACACACACACACACACACCACAGAGAGAAAAATCAAATTTGAACAAATAAGATGGGTGCACTAGAGAAACAACTCAGGGGCTCAGCTGCCAGTGCAGCAAGCACAAAGCCCAGGACTTGGATCCCCAGGACCTAGAGTGACTGAGAAGGACAGCAATGTCACCTACTGGCCTCCTCACATTTGCACACCACACGCACATTTCTATTAAATATTGAAGACCTCAGAGGTACTCTAATTTGATATTTTTCATAATATTTGGAATTTTTACTTTAACTATGCATAAATCATGATGAAAAAAAGAAATTTGAAAATAAAGTAGCACATGAAGAAAGAGCGTCCCCTAGATAAGGTCGTGGGCAGCTATGATGCAGTGCTCCTAGATAGACAGGATTTATTTCCAGTGTACCAGAAAACCACAAAACCCACAGGTAACAATGCATACCATCGTTCATCACCCCACTCCCAAGCACCAAGCAACACTACCAACAGTTTCCCTGCTAGCGTAAATGAATTCTCATTTGTTCTTGAGAACCATGATGACCAGAAATGTGACCAACACCAAGTCCTGATGCCACCAAAGGTCTAAAATATTGAGAGATTTAATTTTCGCCTCTTAAAAATTAAACTGGTATCTTTTAAAAATTCAACTCTTATCTTTTTAAAAATATTCAGAGCTCCTTATTACCTATGGAAAAATACTTAAAATTTACCTATAATTCACCAACCACCCAAGAAATTATAATTAAAATATAAGACAAAATTTGTTTCTTGGCTTATCACATTGGCAGGATAAGTTTTAAAGATTGGACTCCTCAACACTGTGAGAGAGACTTTAGGGAGACAGAAATCACTGTGCCTAACCATTCTGAAGACAACTTGAAATGTATACTACATCCTTTTTTTATATTCTTGCCTAAGTATTTGTTAGAGCAATAAAATCTTATTCTTAGAATGTATATTTAAGTATATTCCACATAGAATTCTTATAATAGCAATAAACCAGAAGCAATGTAAACAAGCAAGTACAACATACTATCTAAACAAAACGTGACACCTCCACGTGATAAAATTCTAACTGCAATAAGCACGCATTCTAAAATGACATTTAGGGGCTGGAGAGATGGATGGCTCAGTGGTTAAGTGCACTGACTGCTTGTCCAGAGGACCCAGGTTCAATTCCAGGCACCCACATGGCAGCTCACAACTGTCTGTAACTCCAAGATCTGACACCCTCATGCAGACAAATGTGCAGGTAAAACACCAAAGCATATAAAATAAAAATAATAATTAAAAATTAATGAATAAAATGACATTTGATTATATTGGATTTTATTTATTTATATCTATAATTTTAAAGAGCTAAATTACAAAACATTTTTAGCATTTGGAGTTGTTTTTAAGACAGGCTCTCACTCTGAAGCTCTGGCCTGAGTATAAATCATGCTAGCCTCAAACTTGGGGTGATCTTCCTGCCCCCTGAGTGCTGGGTTTGCAAGCAGTGGCCCCACACCTGGCTGACATTTTGCTAAAACGTTAGAAAGGCAGGAAAAAGAATGAAAATAAAGATCAAATGCTAACGGTGGAAGCAGCATTTACATCTGTAAAGGAACTGACTGCATAGATGTACATTTTTCTCCTTCACAGTTTTTCTCGTTTCTCATAGTTTAGAAATGGTCACAAGATTTCCACTTAGCAAAAGAAATATTACAATAAGAAAACAAAGCCTTCCAGGTGAAGTTCAACACCATCCCTGTCTGCTGAGCCCTGTCCTGGTAAGGATGGCCTGAGCACAGGGACAAGAACCTCAGAACACCAACAGGAAAGGAGGAGGGAAAGGGGAGGAGGAGGAGGGGAGGAAAGGGGGAAGGAAGGGGGGAAGAGAAGAGAAATGTGTGTGTGTAAGAGAACCAACCCCCTCCCCCAAGCTTTGTGAAAAGAAAATAGAAAACAGCAAGCCCCCATTGTGCAACAATCCATCCATGCCCCCTTCTTATGACAGGCTGTCATTCACACTCCCCAAGGTCACCTTAATGGTTGCAGCCAGCCAGCAACCAGGTGTCTTTTCTCCTAGAAGCTGGGCTCCAGGACCTGCCCGGTCAGTCTGTGATCACTCACTCCTTCACTTCACAACCACCTTCCTCTCTGGCTGTCTGGTCTCCCAGCCCCTCCCCCAGCCAGGCTTCTTCCCCCTCCACTCCGCACATCTTCTCATCAAAGCAGAGAAGCCCTTCCTTGGAATCACTGGCCAGTCATTGCTCCTACCTGGCTCAGTGCTCCGGGCTCCCAGGTGGGTTCCTGCCTCCAAATTGTGCTCCATTTTAATCAACACTGTGGTGTATATAGTATGTCGTCAACTTCTCAAGAGACACCTTCCCCCATCTAATTCAAAATGTTTTTAAAAGAATTTCAAGGCTTTCCAAATTTCAAAGAATTCCAATTATTGTCTACAGGGAAGAAATGACATTTAGGTAGAGTTCCAGGAGTGTCCTATATCTACTCTAGAGAGCGGTCCATCTCTCTAGAATAATCTGCCACTTAGTAGCAATTACAGTCATTTATTGTCATGATAATACTCATCAGTATTTATTTCCTGGGTGTGTCCTGTGTGCTAAACACTGTGGTAAATAGTTCAAACACATTCTCTTATGTAATGCTTATAATGTATAGGGAAGACAATGACTTATCTCTATGTGTAAGTAACCTGAGACTTACAGATGGTAAATAACCACCCAGACCACACCAAGAAGGACCAGCAGAGCCAGGTCTGATTGGCCCCAGAACCTACCCTCAGAGCTACCATTCTCTTCGCCCTTGCTTTTCTCTAAAAAGCCTCAGTGTCAAACAAACTGAGCCCCTCCAAGGTCCCTCAGGTGACAGACAGGGTGGCATGCAGACACTATTTGATCCTGCTCAGCCATCTGACTCCACCCTTCTCTGAAGGTGCAGAAGTCACTAGGTTGTCTAGAACACTGTCATGTGTCAGTATTTTTCCATAAGGATGTCTTTGTCACCTCACAGGTTATAATCTCAGCATGAGGTCAATATGCCAGCTACTACATGGTGCCCAGTGCACACACCCTCTCACATAAATGGCGCCCAGGAGAATACCTGTTCTGTGGTGACTAGAACATTGAAATGGACTGAACCCCTGGCAGCTGAGGAATGGGGGATAGCTCCGGATGAAGGAACCTGGAAAGGCATACAAGAGTCCTGATATCTGGTAAAGCACAAGCCCTACCTTTGTAAGGTCAGCGTTCCCCCCACAAACCCTTAAGAGTCTTTGCAAATGCTTCCTCCACCTATAGGAACAAGAGAGTGGGCTTGGAGGGGCTGCAGACAGGGAGAGACATGGATGGAAACGGGTGGGGAAAGCGAAGGGCTCCCAAGGACTTTCTGTTGTTACTCGGTTGTGTCCCTCATTGGTCATTGCTCTTAGGGAATCAGTCTGCATGACACTAAGGGAGAGGAGAGGAGGCTAGGGGAGCTCCCATGTGGGCGCGAACCATGATCATCGCAGTGCGAGCAGTAAGGGGCTCTGGTAGAGACTGACTCGAGAGCAGGCATGATAATGCCGCAGAGTGGCCATGGAGAAGAAATGAAAATCTGGGGTGAGTAGGAGAGGCAGGAGGAGGAAGGTGGGAGCAGAGATTAAAAAGGGAATATTAGAGAGTGGGAAGTGAGAGCGTAAGGCCTGGTTGTCTTTTCTCTAGGTGTGGGAAGAAGCTGCAGTATGGATGTGGGTGTTGGGGGAGAAAACCGTGTCTATATTTTACCTTTCCTCCCACCCTCTGTCCTAAATTCTCCCCAACACATAAACCAGTATAGACAAAAGTCTTAACTCCAGATAGAACTTCTCTCCATATCTCACTCCTTCAGGTTTCTGGCCCAATGACTTCTCCTTACTTTCCCTACAGCCTTATCTGGAGTCTCTCAGTCATGACTTAGCCACAGGAAGGACACTGAGGCCATCACCTACCTGTAGCCCAAAGGGCCAGCGAGACTCAGAGCTCCCATCTTCTACCCACCCTTCTCCTGCAGGTCCATTCTCCTGCCCTCTCTCAGGCTAGAACATAGAGGGTTACCCTTAAGAAGAACGATTTCTCAAGGGATGGAAGTCTTAATTTACTTAAAGGAAAGATGGGCTTCGACCGCTGAGAGCAAAGGAGCAATGGGAGTCATTAAAAAAAAAAAAAGTATGTGATCTGTTGCATCAGATGCAGGTAATGACTGACTGTGAGGCTGCTTTGGGGCCAGTGCCTCAGGACGACAGCCCACAGGACCCAGAGTAAGAGCCCTGAGGGGAAGTGAATCCTGGGAGGTCTCCAAGAAGGAACGCCCTGGGAGTCAGCACCATGGACAGCGAGGGGGTCGGCCTTCTCTGTCACTATAGTTGGAAAAGCAATCTGTCCTAAGACAGTATCCAGGTGGCCATCGCAAAGCCTTTCTCACCTGCACTCCCTCACCTCGGCTTCCAGTATCCTCTCCTCACAGCCAGAGTGGAGTTACTCATCATAACTTGGCTAAGTTCACTCTCAAGCGTAGTTCACATCTGAAACTCACCGTGTTTCACAGGTTGTATCCAGGACATCATACGTGCCAAGATGTCACGACATGCCACACATGCCAGGCTAGTGCTCTCTCAGAGCACTACAGCCCCATCTCTCCTCTTACTTTCAGCTGTCATGTGGGTGCTGGGAATCAAACCCAAGTCCTCTGGAAGAACCGCTAGTGACTTTAACTGCCAAGCCATCTCTCCAGTCCCTAAACACACCACTTTAAGATGTACAATTCAGCCAGGCAGTTGTGTGCACACTTTTAACCCCAGCACTCAGGGGGCAGAGGCAGGTAGATCGCTGTGTTCGAGGCCAAACTGGTTTACAGAGCAAGTTCTAGGACAGCCAGAGCTACACAGAGAAACCCTGTCTTGAGAAAAGTAAACAAGCGAAAGGTAAATTCAGTGGGATTTAGTACATGTACAATTTTTTGCATCTTCATCACTAACTCCAGAACCTTTCCCTCACTCCCCAAAGACACCAAAGAACCTGGTATCCGTTAGCAGCCACTGTCTTTTCTGTCCTTGATTCCATTAGCAGCCACTATCCTTTCTGTTCTCCTAAATTCTCGGCAAGCACTAATCTGCTTTTGCTTCTGTGGATTAGCCTGTTCTGGATATTTCATTATTGGTTTTGTATCTTGTTTCCTTTGCTTGTTTTCAAGTTTCATCCATGTTGTGACATGCATCAGCACCTCATTCCTTTTCATGACTGAAGTATATTCCATTGAATGGATATACCACACTCGTTTGTCTATTTATTCCAATTATTGGACATTTGGGCTGTTTATGCTTTGTAGACACTATAGTTAAAGATGAGAGTAACGTTCATGAAAAAAGATTTTCATTCATCTCGGATATGTACCTGGATATGGGATGCTAACCTTTTGAAGACTAGCCAGACTGTTTTTAAAAACACCATTTTAGCACATGCCAGAAGTGCTTAAGGATTATAATCCCCCCACCTCAGTCCCAGTATGCTTTATTGCACTAGTTGCTTTTCTATTGCTGTGATAAAACATCATGACCAAGGCAACTTGAAGAAGAAAGAGTCTGCTTAGGCCTACAGGTCCAGAGCATGAGGGTCCACGGCGGTGGAATTAAGGCATGGCTGAAAGAAGCTCAGGGCTCACATCTTGAACTGCAAGCAGGGAGCAGAGAGCAAATTCTCGAGGACAAGTCTTTCAGCTCTCAAAGCCACCTGCAGTGACATACTTACTCCAGCCAGGTCACATTTCCTAAGCCTTGCTAAAATAGAGCCACCAACTGGGACCAAGAGTTCAAATGTCTGTGTCTGAGCAGACGTTATTTGTTCTAACCCCCCACACCATCTGTCTTTTTAGTATAGTCATCCTTGTGAAAATAAAATGGTATCTCGTGATTTTTTCTTTTTTTTATTGATTTTTATTGAGCTCTACATTTTTCTCTGTTCCCCTCCCTACCTCTCCCCTCTCCCCTTCAACCCTCCCCCTAGGTCCCCATGCTCCCAATTTACTCAGGAGATCTTGTCTTTTTCTACTTTCTACTTCCCATGTAGATTAGATCTATGTAAGTCTCTCTTAGTGTCTGCATTGTTGTCTAAGTTCTCTGGGATTGTGGTTTGTAGGATGGCTTTCTTTGCTTTATGTTTAAAAACCACCTATGAGTGAGTACATGTGATAATTGTCTTTCTGTGTCTGGGTTACCTCACTCAAAATGATGTTTTCTAGCTCCATCCATTTTCCTGCAAAATTTAAGATGTCATTTTTTTTCTGCTGTGTAGTACTCCATTGTGTAAATGTACCACATTTTCCTTATCTATTCTTTGGTCAAGGGGCATTTAGGTTGTTTCCAGTTTCTGGCTATGACAAACAAAGCTGCTATGAACATAGTTGAGCACATGTCCTTGTGGCACGATTGAGCACCTTTGGATATATACCCAAAAGTGGTATTACTACGTCTTGAGGAAGGTTGTTTCCTAATTTTCTGAGAAATCGCCACACTGACATCCAAAGGGGTTGTACCAGCTTGGATTCCCACCAGCAATGCAGAAGTGTTCCCTTTTCCCCACAGCCTCTCCAGCATGAGTTGTCATCAGTGTTTTTGATCTTGGCCATTCTTACAGGTGTAAGATGGAATCTCAGAGTTGTTTTGATTTGCATTTCTCTGATGACTAAGGATGTTGAACATTTCCTTAAGTGTCTTTCAGCCATTTTAGATTCCTCTGTTGAGAGTTCTCTGTTTAGGTCTGTATCCATTTTTTATTGGATTATTTGTTCTTTTGATGACCAGTTTCTTGAGTTCTTTGTATATTTTGGAGATCAACCCTCTGTCCAATGTAGGGTTGGTGATCTTTTCCCATTCTGTAGGCTGTCGTTTTGTCTTGTTGACCTTGTCCTTTGCTTTACAGAAGTTTCTCAGTTTCAGGAGGTCCCATTTATTAATTGTTTCTCTCAGTGTCTGTGCTGCTGGGTTCTATTTAGGAAGTGGTCTCCTGTGCCAATGCGTTTAAGTGTACTTCCCACTTTCTCTTCTATGAGGTTCAGTCTGGCTGGCTTTATGTTGAGGTCTTTGATCCATCTGGACTTGAGTTTTGTGCATGGTGATAGATATGGGTCTATATTCATTTTTCTACATGTTGATATCCAGTTATGCCAGCACCACTTGTTAAATATGCTTTCTTTTTTCCATTTGATATTTTTTGCTTCTTTGTCAAATGATGGGGGAAGCTTTGTTAATCAATCATCTTTAAGAAGTGAAACCTAGTTAAGGCATGGCCAGGAAGAAAAACTGGGATGGACCAGGTGCTTGCTCTCTCTGGGTGATTCCCAGGGGACACAGCGGAACTTGGACTTCCCATTCTTGTGGCATGAGTTTCCCCTTATAATAAGTAAAAATATAATTGTTTATCTTTAAGCTGGCCTGGCTATTTCCCAAATCGGGTTAACTAATACAGTCAAAAATCAGGTGTCTGAAGATGTGTGGATTGATATGCAGGTCTTCTATTCTGTTCCACTAGTCTCCTGTCTGTTTTTATACCAGGTATCTCGTAATTTTAACGTGTGTATCCTCAATGATGTTTGACGTTTTATATGTTTACCAGTCTCTTATGTATCTTCTTTGGAGAAATACCAATTCAAAAGCTTTAGGTTTATCTCTTTATTAATTTATTTGTATGGTGCTAGAGACATAACCCAATGCTTCATAAATATAAGACAAATACTCTACAAACTGAGTTATATTCCCAGCCCTTATTTTTTAAATTGGGTTGCTTATTGTTATTGAATTGTAAAAGCTCTTTGCACATCTGACTAATATTGAGCCATTATAAGATACAAAGAATTAGAGGCTGGTGAGGTGGCTCAGGTAAAGGCTCCTTTCAACAAGGCTGAAGACTTGTTTGATATCCAGGACTCACAAGATAAAAGGAGAACTCTGACTCCTGACCTCTGCATATGCTCAGGAGTACATGCACACACACATGTATACAAACACACACGTGTGTGTGTGCATGAACACACATGCACCACACAAACACACACACACACACACACACACACACACGATAAATAAATAAATAAATAAATAAATAAATACAAAAATTTATGAGGTATTATAAATATTTTCTCCATTCCGTAGATTATCTTTTCACATTTTTTGAGACAGGGTTTCAATACGTAGCTCAGAATGGCCTTAAATTCAAGATCCTCCTACATCTGCCTCCTGAGCGCTGGGATCACAAGCACACACCACATGGTTTATGTTCTTAAGAACATAATATGAAGCTGGGCATGGTGGCACACGCCTTTAACCCCAGCACTCAACAGACAGAGGCAGGCAGATCTCTGTGAGGTCAAGGCCAGCCTGATCTACAAAGTGAGTTCCAGGACAGCCAGAGCTGTTACACAGAGAAACCCTATCTCAAAAAACAAAAATATGATACAAAGACCACCTAATATTTATAAAAACCTGATGTGTTTGTTTTGTTGTTTTCGTTATGTTCTTTGTGTCAAGTTGACATTCCAGTGCCACACCTGGGAAAAAGAAGATTTGGTCTTATTTCATCTAAGAGGTTTAGTTTTTCATTTCACTCTGATGCCTCCACGAGATCTCAACTCTTCAGTGCCAGAAACAAAAAAGATCATGAAACAGCTTAACTCCAGGGAAAGACTTTCATGATCTGACTTTTTAAAAGTATCAGCGACCTTGGAAAGGGCTCCTAACCAGATGAATGAGGTAAGGAAAGCAATTCAGAACCCAGTCAAGAAATTTATCAAGTAGATGAAATGGTCAGTATCTAGGAGAAATTTAAACTTGGAGAGTGAATTCAGAAAGGAAATTAAGGTTCAGAACAACAAATTTTAGGGATGGCAGACAAGACTGACACAATAATACATTCATACATTCATAAAGAAAAAAATTAATGAACATGACCCAGACTTCCAAGAACTCTAGCAATATCCAAGAGACCAAACCTAAGAATCCAAAGTCTAGAGATAGGAACTGAAATAAAACCTAAAGACATAGACTATCTATTCCATTAAATTAGAGCAGAAATTCTCCCAAACCTAGAAAAGAAATTGACATGCAAACACAAGAGCTTACAGAACCCCAAGTAGACATGGCCAGAGAAGAAACTTTATAAAATACCATTGACAAGATGTCAAAATTATGAAGCGAGTAAATAACGCTAAAAAGCTGTTAAGCAGAAAATTTCAACTCAGAGAGTCAGAAGCTGTTCGTCAAGGAGCTATAACAATCACAAATATTTAAGTACCAGATCCTGGGCTCCTAATTTCCTAAAACAAACACCAAAAGACACAAAGAGCAAGATGGGTCCTGACAGAGCAACAGTAGATTTCAAATCCTACTGTCACCTTCAGGTGGGTCTTCTTAGCTAAACACCAGCAAAGCAATTACATCATAGGTCAGCTGGATTTAGCAGATAGTTATAGACTATTCCATCCAGCCGATAGGGAATACACATCCTTACCAGGGCTCATGGAATCTTTTCGAACGTCAATCATCTTATATGCCACAAAGAAAGCCTTAACAAATAAAAAATAATGAAAGGAAGAAAGAATCTCTGCTACCTTATCAATCCACAGTGGAATAAAAACCCGCAGCAAGAGAAAGTTTGCCAACTCCTGAAGGTTGGGCAAACACTCTTGAATGAACGCTGAATACTCCTAGAATAATTTGAAATGATAGCACAACCTGCCAGAACCTCTGGGATACAGCTAGGGTCATTCTAAAGGGGAAAATGTGTAGTTGCCAATGTTCAAAAGAAGAAACACAAACGGTCAATACATATTTTTTCAAGTGTTCAATATACGTAGCCATTAGAGAAATTCAGATTAAAATTACTTGGAGACTCCATCTCAGCTCCTTTCAAGCACCACTACTTCATTCCTAGCAGAGGAGGAGCCCTGCTAAACGTTAAGACGGAAAGACTTCATCACTACTTCTGTCACACAAAAAAAACTCCTGACTCTCAGAAGAGAAATATTCCAACCACAGCAACGCCTCAATCAGGAGTTCCCACTCGGGGAGCCGCCTTGTCCCACTGTCATGTAAAAACATAGAGAAGGCAACGGTGCCAAAGTCGAGGTCCCTCCCCAAACTCCGCAATTTCCTGGAACCCTGATCTAGGATTTCCCAACCTCCAGGACTGTGGAAAATAAGTTTATGTTGTCCATAAATTGCCTAGTCCAAGGTGTTTTGTTCCAGCAGCCCAAATGGACTAGCACACATGCATAAGAAAATCGCGCCAGAAAAAGACTGTCTACCAAACACATCAAAACTACATCCTAGAGTTATATCACCACCCAACTTCTTATTTTACATAAAACAAAGCCTGGGGCATGGGAGAGTATGTAACCACAGGCAAATTTCGGAGAAAATATCAAAACCTGAGTGATAACCAATATGGTGATTAGTTCCTTGATTTTTGCTTTTCCTTCCATAGCTACTGGCTTAAAATTAAGGGAGTAGGGGCTGGAGAGATGATTCAGTGGCTAATATCACTTAGTGCTCTTACAGAGGATCCAGTACCCACAAGGCGGCTCACAACTTCAGCTCCAGAGGATCTGACACCCTCTCCTGACCTTCACAGGCATGAGGCATGCACACGGTTTACAAACATGCATGCAAGCGAAACACTCATACAAACAAAACAAACTAAAATTAAATCCTTATTGGAAGAAGAATTAAGAAAGGGTGAAAGCATGTTTGCAGTATTCTTTTCTCTCTTTTCTTTATACCGCCTGGCCCCCAGACAGATCCAGGCACGGGAAGTTTATGAGAGCACAGAGAAGCTAAAAGTTCCGTTCTATAGTCAGTGTACCAGGAAATAGGGAACCTAGACACCAGATTGGGTAGAGAAAATCACTGCAGAGGCAGCTGGGGGATGGATCCTTAAACCTGTGCATGGAGAGAACTTGAAGCAATCTAGCAAAGTCTTTGGGAACTGAGGCGTGGCCTAAATCCCCACACAGGTCTCAGCCTGTCCCAGAGGGTCCCCACATGTGGTGCAGACCCAAAGGACACTGCAAAGCCTTGGAAATGCAATCAGGCCATGGCATCATATGTCACATAAGGCTGGTCAGAAAGGATGACTCAGCAAACAAATAAAATCCACATTCTCCGGAATGTTGACAAGACTCAATACAACATCCCCAGGACACAATCTAAAACCATTTAACACACACAAATGGAAAATCTTCAACAACTTTCAAGAGAAAAGTCACCCAGTAAACACCAGCCCTGAGGAAAAGCTAACATTAAATTTCCCAAGGCAAGGTCATTGATGTGGAGGACACTTACTACCGTGACTTCAAGTGCATTGCCGAAACCTCAGATTCGTGGTTTACTGGCACATTGGCTGTAGCCCTGGGGGTTGCAGCTTCCTCTAAGTTTGGCTTGCCTAAACCAAGAAAGAAGGTGTATGTAGATTTCTATAGGAATTATGATTCCATGAGAGATTTTTGAAAGAAAGGAAGGCTCGTATCTTCCACAGTATAAAGTGATTTCAGAATGTAAAGAATTCTTTGGATTGAGCTCCATAGATGTTCATCAGTGATCTGTGCTCCTGAACTATGAAACATGAATACGTGAGCTAAGGGCAGTTTCTCTCAATAAACAAGTAATGACATTTTTCCAACGGCTTAGCAGTAGTTATTATAACTTGAATGTTATATAATACAAAATAAACACACTTGGAATGTATGGAAGGATAACAGTTCTCATTTTTAACAAAGCTGAATGTGTTCTTTTTCAAGGCAGGGTTTCTTATGTAGCCCTGGATGTCCTGGATCTCTCTATGTAGATCAAGCTGGCCTCAAACTCAGAGATCCACCTCCCAAGTGCTGAGATTAAGGTAAAGGCATGTGCCATCACTGCCTGTCAAATGCTATTTTTTTAAAAAGAACCCAATGGAAATTTTAAGGCCAAAAAGATATAATAATAGAGGAATTAAAATGTTAGGATAACCCTTTTGTACACTGTGTGAAGATGAACCTCTGTTTAACTTTACTTGCCTAAGGCACCTTCTGACTGGTTTATTGAAGAACTGAATGGCCAATAGCTAGGCAGAAGAGGATAGGCAAGACTTTCGTGGAGAAATAGGAATTCTGGGAAAGAAACAATGGTGCAGGAGATTTGCCAGCCAGACTCGAGAATGTTAGACATTTGGTACTAAGGGGAGGTAATGAGCCATGTGGCACAATGCAGATTAATATAAACTGGTTAATTTAAGTTTTAAGAACTAGTTGGGAATAAGCCTAAGCAAAGGCCAAGCTTTCATAATCAATAAAAAGTCTCCATCTCATTACTCAGGAGCTGGCAGTTCAAAGAAAGACCTGTTAAATTTGGTGCCCAACGTGAAGACATGTATATCCAAGCATAGGGCCTGAGAAAGCTGAGAAAATTTCCAGACATGGACTTGGGTGTGACTTCCTAGCGACTGCAGTCCCTCAGGCAGTTCTGATGATCATTTGTTTGTTTTTTGGTTTGGTTTGGTTTGGTTTTTCGAGACAGGGTTTCTCTGTAGCTTTGGAGCCTATCCCAGAACTCGCTCTGTAGACCAGGCTGGCCTCAAACTCGCAGAGATCCGCCTGTCTCTACCTCCCGAGTGCTGTGATCAAAGTTGTGCGTCACCACCGCCCGGAAGTCCTGGTGATCTTTTAAGAGGCCCTGCTGTAGAGCCAAGCACTCGAGTGGGGTCTGTGATGAACCAGTGCTACTCGGTGCGAGACTCTGTAGAAATGCCACCTCGACACAGACCCAACAACTTCCCAGAGCTGGGGTGGGTAGGCTAGTGCCTGGTTGGTGCCTGTGGGTGTGAGGCTTGACTCTCATACAAGGGCAAGGAGCAGCTTCAGCCCAGAATCAGTGGGATAACTGTTGGACAAACCCAAGGGGGGACAGACCAGCTGCCAGTGCCATGTGCTAAGCGGAATTGCAGAAGGAGCCCACAGAGTCACAGAAGGACAAAACATTTTCTCAGAGCCATCATAGTGTATGGGTGCCACAATCTCCCTGTCAGGCTCGTGAGTGCCTGCTGTGTGACTGCCCCTTCCTGACACCAGCTACAGGTGGTAAGGGGGGCTGCCCCTTTAAGCCTTGGTTCACACAGTCAGAGAACGGCTGTAGGCATGCAGAAAGCCAGGTCCAGACCAAGAAAACCTCTGAACAGATACAGTGTGCTTGAGAATGTGCTTAGGTACTGAAGAAAGAAAAAAAAAAAGGTATAGACAGTCATAGAAAAAATAAATAGTTTGAAAATAATAAAGTGAAGTCTTTTTTACAAAAGAGTAAAGTAATATAAAAAGAATAAGCCACATAAGGATGGGAAATATGATAACATGGTGCTTTTGACCCTACACAGTGCTTTATTAACTTTAAATTTTTAAATGCTAATGAAAAAAATAACAGCTACTGACAGACATTGAATTGTGGGAGAAACTGCTGAATTAAACCAACTTACATATTTTGTGAATGTCTTAACTTCAGAATGAAAGTCAGAAAGGTTATGCCTTTTTTTCCCACAGGAAATAAAAAAAAAACTATAGAGTCCTTCAAAATTAATAAAGATCAGATTTGACCAGAAAAGACTTCCTGAAAATCTTGGCTACAGATATGAAGGAAGAAAACAAGAAAAACTACAAAACAGCTGACATAATGCTGATACCTCTACATGAACAGCTCTGAGAATGGATGAGACGTGATGACTCTTGTTGGCTACTGAGTCCTCATGGCTTATTACATGTCGTCCTTTCATATGGCATGGATGGAGATTTGTATTATAGTTTGGTTATAAAGTTCAAATGGACTTATAAAGTTGACAGATGCCTTTAACCTGCTCAAACATAGAGCAGAGGATTATCTTTAGCTGATGTGTGCAAACCGCACATTTCATACCTATGTATATGCATGTTACCTATAAAAGTTTGTGTGTTTTCAAAACAAAAGGACCAGACACCAATGAAGACAAGTAGTCCAGGTGATCCAATCTCTCAGAATGCCTCCATTGCTGCTTCCTCAAAATTCTGCATCCAGGACAACTTCAAAGTAGCAAGCTAAGACATTCCAGCCTCACAGACTACTCCAGCCAGGACTTCAGTTAAGCCCTGTACTTTCCTGTCACATAGAACCTGGACAACAAATGATTCCGTTAGCTCTCCCAGGACTTGACCATTATTCTAATTTTCTCAGAGTTCCCTAAAGATGCCATTGTCCCCAGACAACATGAAGCAATTTTAAGAGCATGATGCCTACATTCCTGAGAGGCAAGGTGGGTAATTTTTGGTCATTTGGTGGGTTATGGATGTTTGTTGTCATTTAGGGGCATTGATTGTAAGTTGTTATTGGTCATGGTCAGGGAGGAAACTAAGCAAAGGAGGTTAGATTCAAGGATCTCCTTCTTTCCTTTTCTTTCCTCTATCCTTCTTTCTCTCTTATCTAGTGTTGGGGGGAAGAAGGGGATAAGGAGTGAAAAGAAAAAAAGGTGGCTATAAGAAAGATAGGACAAAAGGGTAGATTACTGACTCTGCTTTTAAGCTAAAAAGTAACCTAGTCTCAAATATTTTACGTTGGTATGGATTTTTGTATATTGATACAAATTTAAGCTTATTTTTGTTACAACATACTGTATATATGTTTCTATTATTGTTTAAGATATTGCAACTTTGCAACTCATTTGAAAATGTAAAATAAAGTTCTAATCCTTCAAAGCTACTATTACAAACTGTTTAGGATAATTAAGAAATGCAGGTTAGTAGTTAGTCACCTGTAACAATAAAACTTGTAGTTATGTTAGTTATGTTTTAAAGGTTAAGCAGAGATATATGTTAAATAGATAGAGGGTCTCCAAACACTTCAGAGATCTACAGAATATGGCATTTAAAATTTTTAATAACATAAGTTTTTTATGACAGTGAAACACATCTATTCCTGGCAACCCCAATCTACTTCAGAGAAGATAATAGGCATCAAAGAACCTCTATATGGAAATTGATTTTATTATGGAAAAACTAGTCACTGGGCAAGAAACTGCTCTTGCCTCAACTTCTGACAGTACACTGTTCAAATTGAACAAGCAAGACACAAAGGAGGTTGACTGCCAAACTTTGCCAAGACAAGATAGGTAAGTCCTTCAAAATTCCTTCTTCGCAGAAAAGTCTGTCTGGGCCTGTAGGCCAAAAATAGATGCTCCAATATTGCCAAGAAACATAGGGTTTCTGGCAGTCAGCTACCTCTGTCATTTCTATAGTTTTCAAAGTTGTTTGCTGTGCACTTCCTATTTATTCAGGTAATAGTTCTCTTTCTTGGGTCTCTGATGGGATTGAAGACTAGATAGTTACAGTTTTGTAGTTTTCATTGTTACCAAATTCAGAAAAGAAACTCACAAAAGAGATGTAAAGTTTATAAAGGTTAAGAGACATAAAAGCTTAAGTTGTTTATATAAGAAAATGTTTTAAGATCTAAAATGATGTTTTTAGGTTGGCAATGTAAGTTATGATAGAAAATGATTTAGGTACAAAACTTTGGACTCACCAACATATGTTAGGTAATAGAGCACTTTCTCCAAAGCCCATACAAATGGACTGGACATTGTGAATGTAATTCTTACCTGATAATTGTTCTTATTGTATATAGTTTATTGATGTCAGAGAAAGAGCCTTTTATTGGACTAAAAGGGAGAGATGTAGGGATAATCTTTTTGTACACTGTGTGAAGATATGTCTCTGTTTAACCTCACCTGCCTAATGCACCTTCTAATTGGCTTAATAAAGAGTTGAACAGTCAATAACTAGACAGAAGAGGATAGGTGGGACTTTTGTGGAGAGACAGAAACTCTGGGAAAGAATCAGAAGCACAGGAGATTCAGCAGCCAGACTCAGAGGAAGTCAGACATACGGTACTAAGGAATGGTAACAAGCCATTTGGCAGAATGTAGATTAACATAAATGAGTTAATTTAAGTTTTAAGAGCTAGCTGGGAACAGGCCTAAGCTAAGACTGAGTTTTCATAATAAATAAAAAGTCTCCATGTCATTATTTGGGAGCTGGCAGTCCAAAGAAAGACCTGCTACATTAAAGTTTCACTGGAGGTGTTTAATAGGACAGAAATAGAAGGGTCAATGAGTCTAAAGATTGATCCATAGGGACTGAGAAATGACTCAGATGTTAAGAGCACATACACTCATGGGGTGGTGGTGGTGCAGGCCTTTAATCCAAGCACCTGAGAGGCAGAGGCAGATGGATCTCTGTGAGTTGGAGGCCAGCCTGGTCTACAGAGCTGGTTCCAGAACAGCAAAAACTACACAGAGAAATCCTGTCTCAAAAAAAAAAAAAAAGAACGCATACACTCTTACAGAGGACCCAAGTTCAGTACCCAGCACCCATATCAGGTGGCTTACAACAATCTATAACTCCAGTTCCAGGGAATCCATCCAATGCCCTGGCATTATCTCTTCATCTCTCTCTCCTTCTCTCCCTCTCTCCCTCTCTCTCTCTTCCTCTCTCTTCCTCTCTCTCTCTCTCTCTCTCTTTCTCTCTCTCACTCACACACATGCACACAAACACACATGGATAAATAATAGAAGTATTTTTAAAAGATAGATCCATAGTCATTCTTGAGTCTTAAATAGAAAAAAAGTCACTCTTAAGTCTGAGTTTGCACCTGGTCCTCACCTGGAAGATGTTGAAGATGTCCCTGGATCTCTGAATGGCCTGAACCCACCCCTTTCCCCTTCTCCAGGGTCTCCTGCATGTATGGTATTTTCTCTCTTTCCTTTTCCGCTTTGTCATCCCTTGTTGGAGGAAATCAGAGCTGTGTGACATCAGCTTGTCTGGGCAATGGGTTGTTTTTCTTTGTGCACAGGTTCAGCTTGTTCCAGCTTCAACCTTGAAGCTGTTCTAAAGCCTCACAGCAAAGCCCTGTGCCTTTGCAATGCATTAGCTTTCATAGAGTAATCCTCTTGTACATTCAGACTTGCTTTTATCTCACTGTTTTAAGAGCAGCCTTAGTCAAGGTTGAGGGTAGAGGACCCAGTTTTATTCTACCCTCCCCTAAGATGTTCCCAAAAGTGAGCTGGCCTTTTTCCCAAGATTTCTATGGTTTATATCCTGGTTCATTCTGTATGGTTGGTCAGACTATAGGGTCTATATTTAAGCATAAATGTTTCATCGTGAAAAAAAATATTGATGATGACTAGTGATATTTTTAGACGTTTATATTAAATATCAACTGAATCTAAGTATACTTGAATAAAATGTCATTTGTTTTAAAAAAAATGTTTCATCGTGGGTGTGATTTTTGTTAGTTTGCTTGTTTTCAAACACTCTCTAATCCCACTTGGCCCCCAGTACACTCTCTCTCTCTACCCAAGACTTTCCATCTAAACAGTGGTGGGAGAAAGAGAAGTCACTATTTCCACACATTCTAGAGCAGTCGTTCCCAACCTCCCTAATGCTGTGATCCTTTAATACAGTTCCTCATGTTGTGGTGACACCCAATCATAAAATTATTTCATTGCTACTTCATAACTATAATTTTGCTATTGTTATGAATCATAATGTAAGTATCTGATATGAAGGATATCTGATATGCAACCCCTGCAAAAGAGTCATTTGACCCCATTACCACCCAAGGGGTGGCAACCCACAGGTTGAGAACCACTGTTCTAGAAGAAAGAATTATCATGGAAGGGTTCACAAGTAATTAGAATGTGATGAGATGCTACGTGACTTCCTGGAGAGACATAAATAAACATCTCTTTACCCTAGACAGGCACTAATGCCATAGCTAAAGGAAAAACCCTAGCTGGTGACATTGCTCAGTGGGTAAAAGTGCTTGCTGTGTTCACTCATCCAAGCCTGAGGACCTACGCTGAACCCTCAGATCTCACAATGGAAAGAGAACTGACTCCCAGAAGTTGTCCTCTGACTTCCAGGTATGTGCTACGTTGTGCATATGTTCATTCTTGCATATATCATGCCTGTGCATATACACACAATAATAGTAAGTAAAAGGATGTCTTAGTACATCCGTGAGTTTACTATGGGGGGAGAAGCTTCTGTGTAACAACAGCCTGGCTGTCCTGGAGCTCACTCTGTAGACCAGTCTGACCTCAAACTCACAGAGATCCACCTGCCTCTGCCTCCTGAGTGCTGGGATTAAGGGTGTGCGCTGCCATGCCTGGATATTGTGGTTTCTTAAGGAGTGAGGTTGAGGTTACTTACAGGAACACAGATGACTCAGGGGCAGCTACATCACCAAAAGACGGCCCCAGAATTGGCAATAGCCAACAAAAGCTGTCTCCATGCAGCTCCCTACACATCTTGCATGAGGTTCAGCTCACCATACTCTCTTCTCCCCAGCAACTGTTACTGCTTAAGTGACCTTGAAGAGGGACCTGAGACTTCTGTAGTTCCGTTAGCTTCCTGAGCCCTGTAAGCTTCACTTACTTCCTGGATCTTTCATGTTTCATTTACTTCCTGAGTGGTATGAGTTTCTCTCCTCTCTCCAAGAGGGAATGCAAAGAAAACAGCTATACGACATAAGACAATAACAGCGCCATCAGCCTGGATTGTTGCCACCGTTCCACCACAGATAACCTTTGGAACCTTGAGCAGGACTAAAGCAGAGAATTTGGAAGCTCTAAGTGGCTTCAGCCACCATCTGATGCAACTTTGTGAGCAGGGACGACAATTAGAAGGGAGATATAACTTGCTTCGAGACTTGTGTTTGATTAATGGCATAACTGGCTGCGATGCACGGGGTTTCCCACAGACGCTCAGATGCTCTCTCCATGGTCACACCCAGAGCCTCCATTTCCACACCGCGCAAGAGCACTGCGAGGCTTATAGAGAAGATCAAATGTGTTAACGGTGAAGAAAGCTGTCTGAAAATAGAAAATATAATTCAAACAAGAGCTTATGGACTTCCCTGGCAATCCCACTGGAAAGGAGGCTGCTCTGTTGTGTCCCAGTGGAAGGTCACAGCTCTCAGGAAGTCTGTGTTCACTCGTCCACCTCTCCTGGGGCCTGCAAACTTTTAATGGAAGCATTGAACGGGAGCCAAGGCTGCTGTTGCTAATGAGCCTCCCTGGAACCACTTTAAAAGTTGTTCCACTAAACAACTGGCAGCGAATGCCAGATCTGACAGTAAATGTGTTAAGGGATGTGGGATATAGATCGTCTCCCTTCCTTTCCCTGTTTCACAGACCAGTGATCGCATCGTTAGTGGACCTAGCATACCTTATCAGGCTTATCATGAGGATTCAGAAAATCTCTGTTAAAGATAGAAGTGATAATTTAAAATAAAATTTCTTGAAGGATAGGAGAGAAGTGGGGCATGTCTAAGCTACACCTCTGTGTTCCATGCTGCTCAGTGTTTCGTTGTTATTTTTTCTTTCTTTCTTTTTTTCGAGACATGGTTTCTCTGTGTAGCCCTGGCTGTCCTGGAACTCACTCTGTAGACCAGGCAGGCCTTGCTTGAACTCACAGAGATCTGCCTGCCTCTGCCTCCCAAGGCATGCACCACCACCTCCCGATGAATCATGCTTGAAGCCTGTAAAGGCTTTTTTTTTTTTTTTTTTTTTTGAAAAAGGACTTCTCTGTGTAGCACTGGCTGTCCTGGAATGTGCTCTGTAACCAGGCTGGTCTTGAACTCAGAGATCCACCTGCTTCTGCCTTCCAAGTGCTTCAGTTAAAAACATGTAATACCATGCCTGGCTGCTGGTCAGTTCTTTCAAAGATTTATTTTTATCTTTATCTCTGTCTCTGCATGTGTGTGTGTGTGTGTGTGTGTGTGTGTGTGTGTGTGTGTGTGTGTGTGTGTGGTGCATGTCCTTGGAGGCCAGAAGAGGGCACTGGATCACTTTGGAGCTAGATTTACTGACAGTTGTAAGCCACACATGGGTACTGGGAACTGAACTCTGGTCCTCTGCAAGAACAGTACACAGATTTTAACACTAAGCCATTTCTCCAGCCCTTTAACAGTTTTACTATTATTCAAATGCCCAAGTTCAAAGTCTCCTCTGAGACTCAAGGCAAACTCTTGGCTGTGAGTCCCTGTAAATTCAAAACAAAGTTTCTTTCCTCCAAAATGCAGTAGCATTCATTCCCACTTGAAGGTGAAACTAGAAAGGAACTATCTGACCGAAAATGTCTGGTGATACCCTGTGAGCCCAAGGGACTTGGAAAGTCTACGGCTGCAATCCACAGGCCTCTCTCAGGCTGGCTTTGCCCACTGTCTGGAGCTTTCTCTGTCCGATGTCCCATGTTTCTGACATTTCTAACTCCCTGAGATCTCCACTGTGGCTTTGGGTTATGCATTGCCTTCTCTGGGACCATTTGCCATTAATTGTTAACCATTAACTCCCCATATCTGCTTGGGGAAGAGTATAGGGGTGTGGCCTCATGAACCCCTCCCCCATCCAGGTCAAGTGCCTGAATCAGTGCAGGTAACCTCAGCTTTAGTGAGTTCAAGTTCCAGGGCAGCCTAGCTTACTTTGTAAAAAAACAAACAAACAAGCAAATTAAGCAGTCTGATTTAAAAAAAAAAAAAAAAGCAAAACAAAACTTGGCTATAAAACCAGGCATAGTGGTACACACCTTTAATCCTAGCACTCACAAGGCAGGCAGATCTCTGTGAGCTTGAGTTTGGATCCCCAACACCCATGGAACCATCAAGAGAACATGGCAGTCTGCTTATAATGCCAGCACGTGGCAGATGAAGACAGGAGACCTCCAGGACAAGCTGGCTAGCTAGACTGGCAGTATCCATGAGTATGATTGAGAGACCCTGACTCAATGAATAAGGAGAGACCAATTAAGGAAAACTACTGACTCCAACCTGAAGTCTCTAAGTGTTGAAGTCTACACCCTTATGTACACACACACACTCAGAGAACACACACACACGCGCACCAAAAATGTTCAACATCATTAACCACCACAGAAATGCAAATTAAAACTATTTTGAGATTCCATCTCATTATTCCATCAATAGTCAGAAAAGCTATTAACAAGGAAACAAATCATAGGCTGGAAGTGATGTGTCACAGCCCTGGCTGTCCTGGAACTCACTCTGTAGCTGAGGCTGGCCTCCAACTCACAGAGATCCGCTTGCCTCTGCCTCCCCAGTGCTGGGATTAAAGGCGTGAGCCACCACCACCCAGCTAAATAAATTTTAGAAGAAAAAAAAAATCAAAGAAATGCTGGTGAGACTTGGGGAAAGAAGGACCTTTTTTGGCTGTTTGTGGGGATGCCAACTGGGGCAGCCACCGTGGAAATCATTTTCAAAAGCCTGAAACCAGCTGTTAGTATTCAGGCGTCTGCACTGGCCTGCCCTTGGAGTCCTGACAGGATACGACCTCAGCTGCAGCCAATAAGAGCTCATTTGCTACATTTCCTTTTTAAAAGTGGGCCTTGCCCACCTCCCATCTCTCTCTCTTTCTCTTTCTCTCTCTCTCTCTCTCTCTTATTCTCCCATTCTCATTTTCTCTCTCTCCCTCGCTCTCTCTCTTTCTCTTCCGCCATTCTTGTCCCCAGGGACCAGTCTCCTCTGCCCATTCTCTGCTCCGTTGTGTGCCCCTTCTCTCCTCTCTTCAAATAAACCTCCTGTGTGAGCCTTGTTGCATGGCGTCCTTCCTATTCACGGCGTCCTTCCTATTCACGGCGTTTTTAGTAAATTATAACACCAGCTATACCACTCTTGGTCATACGCACGCAGGACTCTATCCTGCGACAGCGATGCCTGCACACCTGTGTTCATCCTGTTCACTGCCTCCCTATTCACAGTGACTAAGAAATGGAACCAGCCTCGATGTCCATCAGCTGAGGAATGGATAATGAAAACGTGATACATACACACACACTGGGATTTTATTCATCACTAAAAAAATAAGAAATTATAAAGCTTGGTTCTAAAATGCATGTGCATGTTTGTGTGTGCAAGAGAGAGAGAGATTTGGGGGATTGGATACAGTAGTAGAGTGTTCTATTACTGGGCTACATGTGAGAGACTTCTGACTTAGCCCGTGAGAAAAGAGCACTCTATCCAGTAGACAGAATGCTGCTGACGACAAATCCCAGGAATATCAAGATAGGAACTGAGGCTGCTCCCAGGCAGTGAGCGCGTGTTGGAGAGGAGGCTGCTGACTCAAGGACAGGAATGGTCTTGTGGTTAGACACGGACTGACCGTCTGTGCTGTGCTTTGTTCTGCTTTTGTTTATAAGCAAGTTCTGAAATAAACTCTGGGCTGTTTGGCTGCTTGATCTGACCAACCGGCTGCCACACAGATCTCCTGATTCTATCCTGTCTTCTGTCTCAGCTTCTTTCATCTGTCTTTCCTTTGGCTTTGAGGACCCCCACCCCACCTGACTTTGTAGGAGCCCACTCCTACATTGAGGGACACAACCCAGGCCCAGAAAGACAAACACTGTGTGTTCTCTCTCATATGCGATCCCAGCTTTGAATTGTGGGTTGTTGTGTTTAAACTGGAGTGACCTCAGAGTGCCTCTAGGAGCCAGGAAGCGGTGGACTGTTAAAACATGTAACCGACAGGATGAATTGAAACATTATGCTCCCAGAATGAAGCAAGTTTTAAGGGTTAAGGATGTAGCCCAGTAATAGAACACTCTACTACTGTATCTAATCCCCCAAACCACACACACACACACACACACACACACACACACACACGCATGCACACATTTCAGAACCAAGCTTCCAAATGTTACATATGCATGACTGACACCCCCAAAGACAACCCTGCGTTGATAATGAACTGACTGTTGGTTGCCAGTCAGCAAGACTTCCAAGGAGTGAAGTGAGAGGCTTTTGCGGATGAACGTCTTCTGGAGTGGAGCTCAGCAGTTAAGGGCGCTGACTGCTCTTACAGAGGACCTGGGTTCAGTCCCCAGCATCCACCTAGGCAGCTTACAGCTGCTTCACCTGTAATTTCATCTCCAGTACATCCGACCCTCTCTGGCCTCTGAGGGCGCCTGCATCCATGTAGTGCACATAAACTTACACACACACACCAATAAAATAAATAAATCCTTAAGTGCTCTGTGCCCTGTGGTGAGCAAATGAAGAATTCTCAAGGAGATCCCATTACCATACAGTGGAAATGTCAACTTTATTGTATGTTCATTTAAAATTAAAAAACCATGGAGATATGACTAAATATGCTCATACCTCCCATGGTTAGATACAGCATTTCTCCAGAAGTTACTGGTTACATGATGACGTCATGACAATAAATGAGAAGCAGGGAGGACAGTCACTGTTCTAACCCACTCCAGTTTCTCCCCCTGTCCAGGTTGATTAAGCCTCTTCTTGACTTTTTTCCTCCTGACCACTCTCTTCTGCAGTCACATTGGATTCTGGGAACAACAGGACCTGGATAAACATCTTTCTAACAGGACTGTTCATTCCCCAATAAGGGCAATTTCCCTCACTGGTGAGGCCTGGTGTGGGAATTCGGTCCAATGGCCAATCGTATGGGGAGGCTTGGCCCAATGGGCGTGGTCTTCTCTGGCGATTTGTGACTAGAAGGCTAAAGAGTTACAGCTACAATCCTCCCGAGTCTTAACTAAAGACATAATAGATACAAAACTTTGATTCTTCAGGGAAGGACAGCTATTGGAGTAATCTCTGTAAAATTTGCCTGTTACCTTTGGTCTGAACGTCTCAGATGTATTTCTTACTTGATAATTGTTCTTTTTGTATATAGTTTTATTATTGTTAGGATTAGAACCTTCCTTTTTATTTTAGACTAAAAGGGGGAAATGTTGTGGGAATTCAATCCGATGATCAATTGTATAGGGCAGCTTGGCCCAATGGGCGTGGTCTTCTCTGGAGATGCTTGACCTGATAAAACTGGGGTAAGGGGGACACGACTTGAGGACTGGCAGCTCAGTGGCGGTATTACTGTCTTGTTCTGTATTGGGGGTGTACTTTATTGATTGGCACCTGTTAACAAATTTGGCTTAAGCCAAGTGGTGGTGGCTCACACCTTTAATCCCAGCACTTGGGAGGCAGAGGCAGAGGCAGGTGGATTTCAGTGGCTTTGAGGCCAGCCTGGTCTACAGAGTGAGTTCAAAGATAGCCAGGGCTGTTACACAGAGAAACCCTTTCTCAAAAAACAAAAATAAACAAAAGAAAAAAATCTGCCTTGCTCTCAGAGTTCCCTCCCTCATTAAGGGCCCTGGAACAGGAGTGATAATATCCTGGGCACCAACCTGCCGCCTTCACATCATCACAGAGACAAGGTCTCCAGAGTCCCTGCAGAACTGAGTGGAAATCATGGCCAGACAAAACAGCAGCCTGAATCCTCAGCTCCGCCAACTATGCATACTGTAGCCCCCTTGTTTGCTTTCCTTTTCTGTAAAATTTCAAAATTCGTTCCAGGCCTTTGAAAATGAACTTGGGGGGTCATTGACCCAGTGCCATGTTGACTAAATCTCCTTTCTTTCTCTGCCCTTCATGGATTTTTGTCTCTTTGACCGACACATTAGGAAAGAAAACCATGCCAAATTTGTTGGGATCCCCAAACTAACCACCTTCTTCTTCTTCTTCTTCTTCTTCTTCTTCTTCTTCTTCTTCTTCTTCTTCTTCTTTTGATTTTTTTTTTGATGCAGGGTTTCTCTATGTTGCCTTGAAGCCTGTCCTGAAACTAGCTATGTAGACCAGGCTAGCTTTGATCTCACAGACATCCTTCTGCCTTTGCCTCCCAAGTCCTGGGATTAAAGGCATATGCATCCATGTCCAGAGCTAAGGCTTTTGCCCTAAACTCCAGGATCAGTGAGAGAAAAGCATGAGATACAGACACGGAACGCTGTGTAAGGGGAAAACCAAGGCATGCTCACACAGGACAGTGAGAACAATTGTCCCCAAGTATGTGTGTGGTCAGGGAGCATCACTGTGGCTGGCACTAAGCAATGAAGAAGCTTGCTAAAGTTCACCTAGCCTCTGCTTTCAAATTCTGTCAGCTATATAATAAGAATACTTGTCATTTTTCTGTTTGCTGGACCCTGGAAACACTTTCAGCCATCTATGACGCTGTCATGAAAGCAGCAACTGGCTTGGTACAGACTTATTCTAAATTCCATTTTAAAAAAATCTTGAGGTGCTGGCGAGATGGCTCAGAGAATAAGAGCACTGGCTGCTCTTCCAGAGGTCCTGAGTTCAATTCCCAGCAACCACATGGTGGCTCACAACCATCTGTAATGAGATCTGGCGCCCCCTTCTGGCCCACAGGGATACATGCAGGCAGAATATTGTATATATAGTAAATAAATAAATCTTTAAAAAACCTTGAAGTGAGGCACCTACATTAGAAAAAAAATATTATCTGGTAGAATCCAATAAGGAAGACATATTTTAATATTTAATATTTAATACTTTGAAATGTACCTTCACCATTACATTTAATAAAAGAAAACTAAATAAATACAAACTTGAATATAAACAACCTCTAGAGAAACAGCCCAGAATGAAGGGGATTGCTTTCCCACTTAATCCTGCAGTGTCTGCTTATTTATTCACGTATTGGCATTATTATATATACAAAGTTCAATGAAGGACAGTTTTCTGCTTCCTTTTGGATAGTTAGTGCTGATGTTTGGTTCACTTCTGAAAATAAATATGTCGTTTAGAACGGTGGCTAAAGCAGAAGCCAGTCCTGGCATCCTGTCTACTTGCATGCCTCTGCTGGACGAAAGGGGAACAACAATGTTTGGAGGATGAGTTGCAATCAAATGGGTGCAAGCGTGTGTTAGGGTTGTGATGGGGGCAATTGTCTATACAGCCTGAACTACCACAGCAGGTCAACGGCCTTGAGAGAGTGAGCGCGGAGGATAGTTGGATGAGGGATTGCAGAAAACTAACCCTTTCATGGGAGCTAAGGATTGTATTCCTAAGCAACCGTTAGGGAAGAAATGAGAGCGGGGAGTAAAAGATATCACAGGACAAACAAAAATTGAAGCACAACATAACAGAATTTAAGATTAAAAAAAAGCAAAAGAAATTATAAGAGGAAAGTGTATAGTTGCTCACATTATTAAAGATCCCAAATACAGTGTCACTCTGGGAGGGTCTGTGGAAAGGACGCCCTCTAGTGATCAGGAGTGTTTTTGTTTTCTCCATAAATTAAAAGATTAAAACACAAAGAGTCATGGGAGATCTTGGGGAGCCCCGGCAAAGCCACCATATCATAATGGAGAAACCAGGGTCCCCTTTTGGGATTCTTAGTGTCATTAATAAACATGATAACAGATTCAAATAGAAGCTCAAGGAAAAGAAAACTCCAGGGCAAACAAACTGCAAATCTCACAGCTGTGGAGAGGAGAAGAAGACAAGCCGTCATGGAGGTCGGCCACGTGGCAGGGAGGGAAACTTTAGGGAAAAAAATAGGGAGTGCTGGAGAAATGGCTCAGCAATTAAGAGCACTGGCTGCTCTTCCAGAGGACCAAGGTCCCGTTCTCAGCACCCACATAGCAGCTCACAACTGTCTGTAACGCCAGTCCAGGGGATCCAACACCGTCCACCGGCACCAAGCACACAAGTGGTGCATGGACACACACAGGGAAAGCACCTGTACGTAGAAAGAAAAAAAGTGAAGAAACCCAAAGCGTTAGGGAATTTTAAACGGCCTGTCCTTTGGTGACTTGTGACTTTTACCATAAATAGGAAGGGCTGAACTGGAACATGAGGAGGACAGGGGCATCAGAGGTGGCACCAGTGACCACTGCAGCGGCAGTTGTAGCAGTGACCTTGGGAGACAGCAGGAGAATCCCAGAGAGCAACTGGAAGCAGAAGCAATGGTGGAAGAGAAGCAGCAGAGATGATGGAAGATGATAGTGACAGTCAGAAGAAGGAGAGAAGAAGGGCCGGGCGGTGGTGGCGCACGCCTTTAATCCCAGCATTCAGGAGGCAGAGACAGGTGGATCTCTGTGAGTTCGAGGCCTGCCTAGTCTACAAGAGCTAGATCCAGGACAGCTAGGGCTGTTACACAGAGAAACCCTGTCTCAAAAAAAAAAAAAAAATGAAGAGAAGAGGCAGAGCCGAGACTCCAGAAGGCCGGGGCAGTGGGTGGCCCCTGGTCACTAGAACAGATCCTGAGAACTCCCAAGTCTTGAAATCAAGGGTACCCACATCTAAGTCTCAAAAACTGCCACCCCAGCCACTGTCAGGGGCAAAGGTCCTCAACGCTAAGGATTGAGAGCTCCAACATTTCAGCTTCTATACAGGCGGAGGACTCCAGCACCCAAGGCTTAGAGCCCTAACTCCTGGCTGCTGCCTTCCCTAGCTGAGGCAAGTGCCAAGCCACAGGCATTCAGAAGCCAGAGCAGTGAGCCTTCAACCTGAGCTCCTGGAGCTGTGGGTCTCTGGTTTCTAAAGCCTGAGACCATGAGTCTAGCTATCAGGCCTTGGCGTGCTGGAGTCCCTGCATCTGTCAGTCTTTAATGCATTGACACTGGAGGACCAGGACCACTCACACTAGAGGACCCATTCCTTAGTACTCATGATTCCCATCTGCATAGAGCAAATGACCTAGCCAGCTCACTGATAACTGTGGATTTCTTAACTTCAAATACTCAGGCAATGAAAGCAAAAATAGACAAATGACAGACTGCGGAAGTGGCTAAGGGGTTAAGAGCTCTGACTGCTCTTCCAGAAGCCCTAAGTTTGATGCTTAACTTCCACATGGTAGCTCACAACCATCTGTTACTCCAGTTCCAGGGGATCTAATGCCCTCTTCTGGTCTCTGTGGGTACTGCACACACATGGTGCACAGACACACATGCAAGCGAAACACTCATGCACAGAAAATAATAAAATAAGCTGGGTGGTGGTGGCGCACACCTTTAATCCCAGCACTCGGGAGGCAGAGGCAGGCGGATCTCTGTGAGTTCAAGGCCAGCCTGGTCTACAAGAGCTAGTTCCAGGACAGGCTCCAAAGCTACAGAGAAACCCTGTCTCAAAAAACCAAAAAAAAGAAAAGAAAGGAATAAAATAAAAAATTAAGTAGACTGGTGAGATTACACCAAATTAAGACAGCTCTGAACAGCAAAAGAGTGACTGAGTGAAAAACAACCAAAGAATGAAAACATTTACAAGTCATACTTCAAGACAGGGCTGTTACCAGGCAGTGGTGGCACATGAATTTAATCCCAGCACTTAGGAAGCAGAGGCAGAGGCAGGCAAATCTCTGTGAGTTCAAGGGAAGCCTGTTCTACAGTGAGTTCCAGGACTGGCTTCATAGCTACTGGAATACCCTGTCTCAAAAAATAAAACAATAGCAACAGCAGCAGCAGCAGCAGCAAAAGATAGGGGCTGTTTTCCCAAATACATAGAAACTTCAATTACTCAAAAACCTAGAACACACACACAAAAAAAAACAAGAACACAAATTATCTTTAAAAGGGGCTTGAATCTATATTTTTCAACATGAGACATATGATCAGCTAATTAATAGATAAAAAAAGTTGACTGTCACAAAAGAAATGCAAATTAAAGCCACAAGCTATCACCTAACATGTGTTATACTCACTGTTACTTAGGAAAGCAAGTGATGGTGCATGCCTGGAATCCCAGAACTCCATAGCCTGAGGCAGGAGGATTGCAATTTCAGGCCAGACTGGGGTAGCAAGAATCTGTCTTCAAAGAGGGGGTGGGTAAGAATAGGTGTAACAGGCTTCTTTCTTCTTTGGAGCCTGTCCTGGAACTAGATCTTGTAGACCACCATATCCAACTTTTCTACCTGCGTTCTGGGGCTCAAACCTTGGTTCTTGTGCTTGTAAGGCAGATGCTTCAGCCTCTTGGATTTCTTTTTCCTCTGTTAAATTTGAGTAAAATGAAGTTTTGCTTGCATGTTTAGCAAAATGTGGAGGAATATCAACTTGTATGCAGTCATTTTTCTAATCTTGCCTGGTAATACTTACTCCTGCACACTCTTCATTTTGTACACAAGCAAAGAAACATACTTGAAATCATGTCACCTAGACTTACTGTTTTCGCCTGATCTAAAATGTGAGGTTTTTTCTAACATATGAGCAACTGAAGTCTGGTGAACGTGTTAGCCATGGGGCCAGTGGCAGTCGTGAAGTAGTTGTCACTGCTGACACCTTCTGGTTAAACAATGGCAGTGCCAGCATCAGAACTATCTGGGTACATTGAAAATCCAGAGACAAGTATTGAATATCTTTCAAAAGATGCTGTGTTGCTAGACGCCTTTATGCACTAAAGAGTCTACTGTGTTCATACAGACACACACAGACCAACACACACAGAGATGGATGGGTAAATGTGATTCAGGGCAGGCATGATGGTGCCTGTAATTCCAGCACATAGGAGAGTGAGGTGGGAGAATCCCGGTGAGTGCAAGGCCAGCCTGGGTTACATGGTGAGTTCAAGTCAACCTGAGCTACAGAATTATACCTTGTTTTGAAAGAAAGTCCTAAGAATTAAACTCTAAATGTGAGGATGTTTCCGAGCAATAATAACCAACTTCATTTTTATGCCTGCATATAAGTGGTATACTAGCAAAATGTATTTAGAGAAGTTACTAATCCAAATTGCCATATTGATGAGATCTAGAATCCCCTAGGAGATGGGCTTCTGGGTACACCTGTGGGAGTTAATTGACAGAGAAAACTCATCTATTGTAGACAGCGCCATTCCCTGGGCTAGGGTCCTGGACTGTACAAACAAGAGAAAGTTAACACAGCCCAAGCGTTCGATGCTCTCTGTTTCTTGACTATGAATGCAGCATGACAAGCTCCCTTCCCACCATGATGGACTGTGGCCATGAACTGTGTGCTGTGGGATAATGCCCTTGTACCCTGTAAAGATTTGTCACTCGTACTGGTTTAACAAAATGCTGATTTGGCCAGTAGCCGGGCAGGAAGTCTAGGCAGGGTGACCAAACTAGGAAAATTCTGAGAAGAGAAAAGGCAGAGACAAGGTCACAAGCCAGACACAGAGGAAGCAAGATGAGAATGCATTACTGGGAGAAGGTACCAAGCTACCTTGGTACATGGCTAAACATAGATAAAAATTATTAAGTTGAAGAGCTAGTTAGTAATAAGCCTGAGCAATAGGCGAAAAGGTTTATAATTAATATAAACCTCTGTGTGTCTGGAGGCATCACAATCCCTGACTTCAAACTATACTACAGAGCTACAGTACTGAAAACAGCCTGGTATTGGCATAAGAACAGACAGGAAGACCAGTGGAGCCGAATAGAAGACCCGGATATCAATCCACACATCTTCGAACACCTGATATTCGATAAAGAAGCAAAAAATATCAAATGGAAAAAAGAAAGCATATTTAACAAGTGGTGCTGGCATAACTGGATATCAACATGTAGAAGAATGAAAATAGACCCATATCTATCACCATGCACAAAACTCAAATCCAAATGGATCAAAGACCTCAACATAAAGCCAGCTACACTGAACCTTATAGAAGAGAAAGTGGGAAGTACACTT
Source organism: Ondatra zibethicus (assembly GCA_004026605.1). NCBI lineage: Eukaryota > Metazoa > Chordata > Mammalia > Rodentia > Cricetidae > Ondatra > Ondatra zibethicus. Next base: position 33,974 of record PVIU01017737.1, read on the forward strand.
AAACGCATTGGCACAGGGAACCACTTCATAAATATAACCCCAGCAACACAGACACTGAGACAAACAATTAATAAATGGGACCTCCTGAAACTGAAAAGCTTCGGTAAAGCAAAGGACACAGTCAACAAGATAAAATGACAGCCTACAGAATGGGAAAAGATCTTCACTAACCCCACATCAGACAGAGGTCTGATCTCCAAAATATACAAAGAACTCAAGAAATTGGACACCAAAAGAACACATAATCCAATTAAAAAAATGGAGTACAGACCTAAACAGAGAAA
>PVIU01017738.1:0-41074 GCA_004026605.1 Ondatra zibethicus
TAAACCTATAGTTCACCTATTTTTTTCCATCCTCCTAAGAAAGCTTTCATTGCCTGAAACAAATGTCTCTTTTTCATGGTATCTCCTTTGGGCTTCTCAAATGTTAAGTAAGCATTGGATCACTGAACCACACTCCCCCCCCATTACCCGTATTGTTTTTTATACTTGTGACTGTGGGAAGCCAAGAAAGAAGTATTTCTGTTAGACAATTTCATGGTATCCGTTATCATTTACATAAGGATGACGTACAAACTTGCATAAAGTGTACTTTGGCAAGATCTAGAACATTCGGGCCGTTATGTAAGTACTGCAAAATAGCACAGGGTCTTAGTGTTAAAGAGATAAAATGCTGGTGTTTAATTAAAATTCTCCATTTGCAAGTTAAGGTAGCTTGAAATCTTTATCTAATAAATCTAGAATCTAAGGCTACTTATACACATATATAGTATATATACAGTTATATGCATAAGTATGCAATATGTATATACGCATCTATGTTTTTATAAATCCTGAGTCAATTATGTTTCAGTGCCCGGAAGATCCATTAAGTACCATCCATACTTGAATAAATATCTAATTATTTTATCTAATGCTTTCTTTAAAACAAAGAGGCTAATGCTTAAATACTTCCATGAGTATTGTACTCAATGAGTTTGAGTTAAAAGTTTTAAAGATAAAAGGTATTTCTGGGTATAAGAGTTGTTCTGAAAACAACCAGTCCATCGTCCTATTATGCAATTTGTTTTTCATAATCATGTTAGCTTTCATTTGCTTCTTAAGCTTAAGAACACAAGTCTTCAAAACCTGGCGGTGGTGACACATGCCATTTATCCCAGTACTTGGAAGGCAGAGTCAAGGCAGGTCTCGGAGTTCAAGGCCAGCCTGCTCTACAGAGTGAGTTCCAGGACAGCTAAGGCTACACAGAGAAACTCAGTCTCAAAAAGCCAAAACAAAACAAACAAACAAAAACCAAAACAAAAGAAAGGAAAGAAAAACCAAAACAGAACAGGTCTTGAAACTATTAGCTATTTTGCCCACCCCAGATTTTCTCCACATCCAGGTCGAGCTAAGGAGCCAGCTCCTACTGCCTTTGATTCTTTGGTTTTGTTTTTAGTCATCATTTTTGTGACTCTTCTCACCCCTGCTCTTCCTATCCAGAGGTTTTCAGTCTATGGGGATTCTGGGGGCTGGAGTGGGGTGGGAGGTGGCATCCCCTGTGGTGGAGGTGTCAGCCGGAGACCAAGAGCAGGTGACCTTAAACAGTGCATCGTTCTAGAAGGGCAAGTTGGCAGCTGTCAGCTTGTGGCTCCCAGTGTGGTTCTTTAGTCAAGCTAGAACAAACAGCTCCAATGTTTTCTGCATTTTCTGGCTATCTTCCAAATCTTTTTCTCTCTATTCTAAGCGTGAATGAATTCCTTCCAGAAGAGATTCCTCAGATTCCTTAGGAAGTCCCCTAGGGGAAGAAAACCATCTTCGGAGTTTTTTTTTTTAAGCTTTCCAGAGATGCAAGGAGCATAGCATATAAAAATCCTGTTGGGAGAAATGAATCCGTACTTCATCTTCTACTGTTGAAGTTAATTTGGAGCCACACGAAGTGTGGGCATCACACGAAATTTCCAGTTACTTTCCAGTTACAATACGCATCTTGTATTCCAAAGTCGGCGGCAAGAAACCTGACAGTGGAGAATGAGGGAGGGATGGCTTCCTGTAATTGGAAAGCCAGCAGCCACCTGAAGTCTGAGCCTTGTGGTTCAAAATCAAGCCGTCCTGAAAGCTCGGTGTGCTAGGAGCCGTAGAGGTTGCTCAGTGGTTAGAGCCCTGGCCGCTGTTACAGGGGACCCAGGTTCTATACCTAGAACGCACACTGGGCAGCTCATCACCACTAATAACGCCAGCTCCAGGGGATCCAAGATCCTCTTTCTGGCCTCCGTGGATATGCACATACATCACACACAAATAAAAGCAAACCTTAATAAATCCCTCAGGGTAGCCGACTAGGATAAACGTCGAAAGTATTATGCTAAATGAAAGAAGCCAGACACGGAAGGGCAAGGATTGTATGATCCCAGCGCCAGTGATGTGAAGCACGTTGAAGAGCCAACTTCACGGACGTGCAGAAAACGGAATTCCCAGGGGCTGATGGGAAAGCCAGTGGGAATTTACGGTCGTGGTACATTTCCAATATGGGGCTCAGGAAAGGTTCTAGAGATGGACAGAGATGGTGGCCACGTAACGTAAATGTACTCGATGCCGCTGAATTTTTATTTAAAATGAGTAAACACTATTTTTTTGCTTGTTTGTTTGTTTTTTGAGACAGGGTTTCTCCTTTGTAGCTCTGTAGCCTGTCCTGGAATTAGCTCTTGTAGACCAGGCTCGCCTCGAACTCACAAAGATCCGCCTGCCTCTGCTTCCCGAGTGCTGGGATTAAAGGTGTGCGCCACCACCGCCTGGCTAACACTGTTCTATGTTATGTACATTTTGATATAATTCCGCCCTCAAAAGCAAACAAACAAAAAAATTGCCACATAAAGTTTGTAACTTTATCCCTAACGAGGACCTTTCCAGGCCTAAAAGGAGAGGGAAAAAGACAAACAGGAGAAAGTGTTGGGAGACTAGAGAACACTGGCTAAGAATGTGTGTCGCAGTCCACTAGAGACCAGCGACTCTGCCCTGGACCCCTACTGTAGCCACCAGCGTTCCCCAGGAGCCTTGATCTCGTCCCTTAAGACAAAACCAGTGGCTGCCTGTCCTCTGCCCCCTACAAAGACACTTAGTTCAGCGCGTTAGGGCTGCACCGGGACCTAGCAGGATCGAATCCCCCTCCAATCCTGTTTCTTCCTCTCTGATCAATCCTTTTCTTATCACCTCACCGTGAGAGGAAGAGGAGCGTTTGTAAATAAATCTCCAGGTTTTCAGCAATGACTTGAAAGTGAACAGGCATTTCACTAGCGATGCCTGCCATGCTATTTCTGTGTTACCGTTAGGATTCAGGCATGATGCTGGCCTGCCCTGTTAGTGGGCAGGATGCACCCAGCAGTAACCTGGCCAGCCCAGGGTCCTAGTCTGCATGCAGGTGCAAAAGGTCCCTTTAAGAGACGAGCTCCTCCTACTCCCTGTCCTTCCTTTCTGCTGTTTCTCTGAGAAGGCAGCTTTCTCTCTCTCTGTCTCTGTCTCTCTTTCTCTCTCTCTCCCATTCTCCCTCCCTCCCTGTCTGTATGGTCTATTTTTCACCCGCCACGGTTTGGACCCACTCTGCTGCAAAGGTCTCTCTCCCGCGGTCCTCTCCCACCATGTGCTGAAATCCCAACATTTGGTGCCCTGATGGCCAGGCTCGCCCATGCATGGGCGGCCTAAGGCTTGCCGGTTGACCCTGGACCCACAACCCACTTTCCAATTACCTGTCTGTTGGGATTCTCTGCACGATACTAGCTAGGATTGGTAAGATCCCCTCCTCCCAGCTAAGGACAGATCAGATGTCCTGACTACCATCTTTGCTAAGGTTAAGACGGGGGGGGGGGGGGGGGGGGGGGGGGGAGCTGGAGAGATGGCTCAGAGGTTAAGAGCACTGGCTGCTCTTCCAGAGGACCTGAGTTCAATTCCCAGCAATCACATGGTGGCTCACAACTCTCTAGTGAAACCTAATGCCCTCTTCTGGCATTAAATAAAAAAAAAAGAAAAAAGAAAGGGAGGAGCTACCTGTGTTAACCAAAGGTGCCGGGAGCAGCCTGCCCCCACCACCAGAGTGGTTACGTCATCACCTGTCACCATTAGCCATGCTTTTAAAAATTACCCTTATGACCGGACAGTGGTGGCGCACGCCTTTAATCCCAGCACTTGGGAGGCAGAGGCAGGTGGCTCTCTGTGAGTTCGAGGCCAGCCTGGTCTACAAGAGCTAGTTCCAGGACAGGCTCCAAAGCTACAGAGAAACCCTGTCTCGAGCCCCTCCCCCCCAAAAAATTACCCTTACGCTGGCTCTGTTGCTTGTGGCATGTTTGCGTGATGGTATACCTTGACAGGGCCTGCTGAGGTGTACATGTCACGAAGGGACCCCACCTACAACGGATCTGTTCTCTCCCACCAGCAAGCTTTCTCATTCCCTGGCGACTTCGTTTCTCCGCTTCTTTTTTTGCTCCATTCCATTGCTTTGAGAATGTCTGTTTACTCTCTTTCTTTAAACGCCCTGCCTGCTTGTTACAAAGTGGGAGTCGGAGATGAAAAAGCCAGTTTCCTCTCACTCACTTTTTGTTTAACTTCGTGTGTGACTATAAGCTAGCTTTAACTCTGGATGTGTGTATGCAACTTAAATTCAACGGTGTGTATGTGTCCGTGTGCTTACTGTTTAGAAAAAAAAGGTTTTAAGCAGTCCTAATGAGCTCTGTTCACTGTATCTCCTTCTAGACTAAGGAAGCAATAAGTCTCAAATACTCTGAGTTGGTATGTACTTTCATATTTGAGGTTATAGAGATCTGCTTCAGATTAATAAAAGCTAGAGGTTTCCTGTAAACTGTTCTTCACCATTGTCAGCTTTTACTATATAGCTTTTATTGCAAAAATGTTTTCTTCTTTGTCCTTTGCATGTATAAATCTCACCCGTTAAAACGAGTTACAGTCAAACTGGAGGACTCTGGGTAAAAGGTTCCTCTACTCCACCACCTCTCAGCTTGGATCCAACTCTTCAGGCAGACCCTGCAGTCTTGCCCTTAGAGTCATAGCTCATATACACCCAAGTCCATACCCAATAGGCAGCTCTCAGAGATCTGGGGAATACGGCATTTAGATGTTTAATTAAAAAGGCTTTTCGTAACAGAAAAACAGGTTAGCCCCTGGCACCACCCTCATTCCCATCAAAGAAGATGGATGGGCACAGAAGAACGTCCATCCGTAACGCTTCGTCAAGTGAAAGCACTAGCCACTGAGAAAGACTGCCTCTTATCTCAGCTGCTGCAGCCTCTTCAGACCAAGGACAGCAAGACACAGAACTGACCAGAGTTGACAGCCTCGTTGCCTAGGGCAAGGCATGCTGGTCTTCCTACAAACACAGCATCTTCTGAAGCCTGCCAGGCCCTGCACTGTTACCAGAAAGACGGACACGGCCCTAAGACCTGCCCTCAGTGACCATGAAGGACCCCCGGGTGACTGTCTAGGTAGCCAATTGAGTAAGTCTCTGTCATTTTTAAGTCATTCACTTAGGTAAAATTTATCCTTCTCAAGATCCCTGATGCAGTTTGATGGCTGGTAACTTTGCCATCTGCCTTCTCAGTTCTCTGTGTAAAATTCAGGTCACAGGACTCACCCTCCTAGAGTCAATACTAAGTCTAGACACAATTTACCTCATTACCAGGCTCAGATAAGAAACAAAATCACAAAACAGATTTCTCCTGAATGTTAAGGTGCTATCATAAAGAACTGGTGGTTTAAGGTTTATTTATGTAAAGACATTGAGAGCTGGAGATGTGAGGGTCTGAGGATGTTTCAGGGTATAAGGTGTTCTAAGGTGTACAAATGCAAGTTATCAGATTTCTCTCTCATTATGCTGCTGTTCATAGTCTTAACATTAATCAATAAAATTCTGATCAGCTATTAATCTAGCTCTGGCAAAGCACTACCACTATCATAACTGCAAGATCAAGATTTTAAATTCTCTTTGGTGATTTTCTAACTATATAGGCTTAAAGAACCCTTTTCATGCTGCGCAGTGGTAGTGCATGCCTTTAATCCCAGCACTCGGGAGGCAGAGGCAGGCGGATCTCTGTGAGTTCGAGGCCAGCCTGGTCTACAAGAGCTAGTTCCAGGACAGGCTCCAAGCTACATAGAAACTCTGCCTCGAAAAAACAAAAAAAAAAAAAATCCTTTTCATTGTGCAAAAACATCTGTCACAGTCATTTCTGGCATAACTATACTGCCGTTTAAATTTCGGTACAGATTATAAACAGCAGAAATGCTAATGTATCTAAAACCTATGTTTTCACAAACTCAAAGAATTCTTGTAAGTTCTAGGGAGCTTAGGGAGCTGAGTTGGAGGATTCAGCTCAAACAGGTCAGATGCACCCCCTCCCTCAATTACCAGGCCCTAAGAGCCCAAACCTCCCCACTTTCCCCTGGTCCTGACGCCACCTTCCCCCTCAATCACCAGGTCCTAAAGAACTTTCACCCTAAATGTAACCTTGTCCTCTGCTTGGCCAGCACCTCACGAGGTCCAAGAGACAGTTTCACGTAGCCTAGGCAGCAGTGAGGCAACCGGATACTCCACATACTTCAGGATGTGGCCTGCATTCCAGCTTTCTCAGGTCCAAGATTTTGACGCCCACAAATCGGCAGGAAGCAATCTTTTTTTTTTTAGATTTATTTATTTATTATGTATACACTATTCTGTCTGTGGTGTATTTGTATGCCTGCAGGCCAGAAGAGGGCACCAGACCTCATTATATAGATGGTTGTGAGCCACCATGTGGTTGCTGGGAATTGAACTCAGGACCTTTGGAAGAGCAGGCAATGCTCTTAACCTCTGAGCCATCTCTCCAGCCCCTCATGCCTGGATTTTTGTTTTGTTTGTTTGACTTGGGTTCTGGGGATCTAGAATCACATTTTCATGCTCGTGTTGCAAGCACTGTGCCCACTAAGCCTTCCCCATGGCCTCTGAAGAGACTCTTGAAGGCTGAGACTTGTTCTCCGAACTATGAATTATTGTTATAAAGCTATGGAAGTTAATACTCTGATCTGAGGACAGATAAATTTGACCTCAGTGCGACAGAGTAGAGAACTTAGAAACAGACCAGGCATTTATGGAAACTTGATACAGATTTGACAGGTCACAGGACTTGTACGAGGTGAAGCCAGTGACGGAAAGGGTAGGGCTCGTGAGTCTCCAACCCTAGCTGAGGATCTAGTGACAGTCGATGGATGCTGGGGTAAGGAAAGTCCGTCTTCCTTAAGGGTGTGGCCCTAAAGTTGACATAGTCCAGGGGATAGCACCACACCCATGGATATAGGCAGCATGAACTCGGCTTGGTGAGCTATTAAAAGAGTAAAGGAGATAAGGAGGGAAATTGGGGAAGGGAGTCTGAGTGGTGGTAAGGGGAGAGCTGGGTGTGTGAACATGATTAAAACATACTGTGTGCACACGTGAAATTCTCAAACAACTAATAAAATATATTGTTAAAACAAAAAGAAATTTGGCAAGACAGCACAAGAAACTGAATTAGACAGCTGGTTAACATGGATTAAAGTCAATGTCAGAAGTAGAGGCCAGGCGTGGTGGCTTACACCTATAAAGTCAGAAAACGGGAGTCTGATCAAGCCCCTGTCAAAAACAATCAATCAAATCAATCAATTAATTAATCAAATCTGGAAGGGATCCTGGGGAGATGGCTCGGTAAGTAAAAGAGCACAGGTCTCTTGCAGAGAAACAGAGTTCAGTTCTCAGCACCTATGTGAAGCCGCTCACAGTTGCCTTTAGCGCCCCCTACAGGGGCTCTAACGCCCTCTTCTGGCCTCCTCAGGTACCTTGGTTCCTGTGTGTATACCAACAGACACATAGTTAAAATACAGTAACTCCCCAAAACTTGAAAAGAAAAAAAAAACATTTAAAAGGATTTATTAGAACATATCATTCTGATGTTGGGGAAAGAGTTTTTAAAGCAAGAAATAAAAGGGGGAGGCATAAGGAAAAATATTAATAAGATATCACCAGTGCTAAATTTAAGAACTTTGCTCAAGGTCTGGCAAGATGGATCAGTGAGTGAGTAAAGGCATTTGCTGCCAAACCTGCCATCCTGAGTTCGGTCCCCGGAACCCACACAGTGGAAGGGGAAAACCAACTCCTACAACTCCTACAAGCTGTATTCTATAACTCCTACATACTCACTGTGGCGTGAGTGTCTACACATGCAAGCACACAAACTAAACAAACCAATCAATTAAAATGTAATTTAGATTTTTTTTTTGTAAAAAAGAATTTTGTTCAAAAGGAAGACATCAAGATAGGAAGACAGAAATCCTGTTTGGGGAGAGGCTACTTGTAATACACATAATTGATAAACTACCTAAACTATCCAACATCTGTGAAGAGCATTCTTATCAACCAATCAAGACAGAGACAGAGAGAGACAGAGACCAAGGGAAAAAAAATGAACAAATGACAGGAAAGCTATGAATAACAAATAACCCAGGAAAAGATGTCCAACCTCAACAGTGTTAGGGAATAAAGAGTTAGATGCAGCGTGACTCTTCTTTACATACTTGACTGGTGAATTAAATAGGAAGATGCAGAAATCTGCAAGATGCTATGACATGATGCCGGCATGCTAACTATCAGGCAACTTTGGAAAACAATCGGCACTATTTGTGACATTGAAAACTCATGTTTCCTCTGGGACAAAGTAGATGTGCCCATGGTAAGTATCCTAGAAAAATTAGAGTGTAGTTGTGCACGGCTATAATTCCAGTACTTGGGGGTGGTATTGGTGGGGGTGAAGGCGGGAGGATCACAAGTTCAAGGCCATCCTCAGCTACAGAAAACCATGTCTCAAGAAACAAACAAACAAACAAATCAAAAGAGAAAAATCCCCCGAACCCTTCAATAGAGACACCAGTTCTGTTCAAATTAGCAGAAACGAGGACGGCAGATGTCACTCGGTGATAGAGCCCTTGCCTGGCATGCATGAGCCTCAGAGCTGGGTCACAGCTCATCACCACAAGAAAAACAACAATAACACAAACATATAACAGAAACGAAACCGAAAGCCAAGGTAAACACCTGAAATGATGATTAGCAGGAAATGGATGAGTCTTAGAAATCATCACATTGGGGGGAAACAAGCCACAGAAGGCTGAGTCCAATACAATACTATTTTTACAAAGCTCAAAGGTAAGACATGCCTGACAACCTGCATTCCGTCTGGAGGACCCGGATGGTCGAAGGCGAGGACCGACTCTTGCAGGTTATCCTCTGACCTCATAATTGAGCTGATGCGCTCTTTTCCTACCCCCAATAAACAAACAAACAAATGTAATCTTAAAAAAATTGGTTTTAGAAGATCGAAAGGAAGCAAAAATAAAATGGTTAAAAGGATTTTTAAGAATACAAACAAAATGGGAAATTATTGTTTCTAAAGGGGGAAGGAGATAAAGATTGAAAACGGATAAAGCTCATGTAGAAGGCCCTCTGGAGGAGGGCAGGCTGGCAGGGAAGGCACACACAACCACGGGGCAGTATTTGACTGTGCTGTAGCCGTTGCACGGGATATTGGTGTTGGGTGTGATGTTTCTCGAGCTGCCCCAGTGTTGTAGGTGTGATATTGCTCACATTTCGTGCTGGATAAATATTTTCCATGGGAGCTGTCTTTTGCAATCCAGGATGTTAAGCCGCATCCCTACCTGTGCCCGCTACCAGATGTAGCAACAATGACGTCTTCAGACATTACCAAGTGTCCTCTGGTGGATAATATTGCCCCAACTGAGAATCACCGATCTATCTATATATGTTACATATATATCTCATTGTTTCAAATAGTTTAAAATAAAACCAAGTTTAAGATGGATGGGTAGACGCTCTGCTCTGCCGGTGAAACACAAGCAGGAAGGCATCGTTAAGAGCAGCGTGCACCTGCGCCTGCTGGAGGCCTTTGAAGTCGAACCGGCAGAGGAGTGTAGGCGACAGCCCCAGAGAAGTTGAGTAGCCGTTGACAGCTCTAGAAATGGAGCCCAGTATCAGAAGCCCATAACTAGTTACACTGGGGCGGGCGTGGAGGGAGTGTCTTCATTTTTATTTTTAATTCTTTGGAAAATCTAAAAGTTTAACTCTGCTTGAAAATCACCTGCTTAATTTTAAATAATCTACTACTGATGTGCACTTCAGATACAGGACCCAGAGGATCCGAGCTGGAGCTGACCTGAAAGCCTCCTCTCTGAGGACCAGCTTTCCCACTTCCAGAACTTTCAAGGGAAGGAAGCAACCGGCAGTCAGTACCAGCCAGCTGTGATGCCTTGTAAGCCGTTACAGTGACCAGCAGGACAAACTATCCCTAAGGGTGTAATAGTGGCATGCATTTCTTGGCAGTAACCAACAGCTCTCTGATTGGACTTAAGGCCTGCTTATTAGGAAGGGAAATCATGCCTGGCACTAGACACCTAGGCAACAACCAAGGCTAGAGAGGTCATAGGTCTTAGAGGAGAGACTGCTCTCCTTATTTTTATCAAAACAGCATCATTCTTAACTGCATTCTTAGTACTTATCCCTAGATTCACAAATAGCTGCAGCTTCTCTTTGCAAAAGACAGATCATGACAGAGAACCACAGCTGTAAAAATGCAGAGAGCAGCTGGCCAGAGGTGCTAGACCCGGTGGATACACCTACAACACAACCCCTACACCTAAAGCTCAGGACACATGGAGGAAGAGGGAGCAGAAAGATTGTAAGAGCCAGAGGATCAGGAATTCTGCTGGGAGACTGTCTCCTAGAAACGACAGGGAAGGTATACCCCACAACACTTCAATAATAGGTCATGCTAAACAAAGCATGACCAAGGATAACAGCAACAGAATGCTAACACGGAACGGGCAAATCTCACAGGACCCCACTCCTACAAAGAACTACAGGCAGCTAAGGTATGCTGGGAGCTGGAAAATTAACCTTCCCCTGGGATGAGCTCCCTAATTGGTTACCCAATACCAATTGAGTGGTGAGCCCTGAAATCATAGTGTTTATGTATTTAGGATATATATCTCTGTCTGCCTGCCTATCTATCTGCATGTTCTTACGTGTGTTAAAGAAAAAGAGGTCATGCATTTGTGAGGAAAGATACATGAAAGAGCTTGGAATGAGAAAAGGGAATGGGGAGTGAAGTAATTATATTTAATAAATGTTTAAAAGTCTTCCGTTACCAGAATAAAAAGAAAACATGCTATCTGTCACATTCAAGTCAAATAACATCTGGATTTTAAAAATAACATTGTGAAGAAAAACAACACTATTATTGATTTTTAAAAATAGAGCCCATGTTTATACAAGTCCTGTTTTCTAAGGCCTTGGGAAAGGTCCCTATATTTTATTACTGTTGAAAAGTTGGGCCGGGCGGTGGTGGTGAACGCCTTTAATCCCAGCACTCGGGAGGCAGAGGCAGGCGGATCTCTGTGAGTTCCAAACCAGCCTGGTCTACAAGAGCTAGATCCAGGACAGGCTCCAAAGCCACAGAGAAACCCTGTCTTGAAAAACCAAAAAAAAAAAAAAAAGAGAGAGAGAGAAGCTGGTTAGACCTGTGAAGTCATTACCATCTAACTGTGGTCCCCACATGACCAACCGGGAAAGCTCTAGAAGTAAGAGTAAAATAACGGGGGTGAGGAGGGGGCTGGCAGATAGCTCGGTGGGTGAAGGAGCTGTCGCTAAGCCGGACAGCTGCGGTTTGAGTCCCCAGAGCCCACATAGTAAAAGTAGAGCACCTGACCACATCGTTGTCCTCTGACCTCCATACGCCAACCCCCAATATACAAGAAAAATATAAGACCCACGTAATCTGACATTTCTGCTCTTGGATGACAAGTGTCTGAGAACACCCGCTCACCACTGTACCCGAGGAATCTCCAAGCCTCCAGTTCTCAGGCTCAATTATGGTCGCGTTCAGCCTGTGATGGGGATTATTTCAAAATTGCTTTTATTATGTGTCTGTCTGACTACTTGTCTGCTTGCTTACCTGTCTGCCTGTCTATAGATAGCTTGAAGATGTTTGTCTGCTTCTTGGATGACAGGTGGTTAAAGAAGGGGGAAAAGGCAAAGAAATTGGGGAAAGCTAAGAGGAGGGGTGTGATGAAGAGAGACCTGGGGACAGAAGATGCCTTGGGCAAGTCTTTCTTTTCTAACTATAAAATCCACAGAATGCAAAAATCAGGTGAGACATGTATTGCAAAGCATCTCATGTTTCAAAATGGAACACAGATGGTAAGGCGGTCATCATGGGTAACTTCTTTTTTTTTTTTTTTTTTTTTTGGCACTAGCACTTACCATATGTCTAGCTCCGAGGAGTACTCAGTGGCTCCCAGCAAAGCGTCAGGTGGCCGGTACCAGAGTGTCACCACTTCTGAAGAGTACGTCTGGCTAGGAATGGACTTGGCTCGGGCGAGACCTGTCCAAAGAGGATAAAGACAGCGCTCGTTATCCTGGTCTTTTTGCGAGGCATGGTGGCACGCTGCGCGGGGAGAATAACGGCAGAGTAGACAACACTAAAGATAACGTGTCAGTGCGGGGTGCTCTCACCAGAAGCTTTCAACTGTCCTGAGGTTTGCGTGTATGGCAGCAAGAAGAGTTCTTAATTTTGACCGTTGGTGTAACTAGGTGAGGCAGCCAAGTGTGGTCAGGTGACTAAATTCTTGCTTACTTGGTATGGACAGAGGTGATATTGAACTTCCAGGTCAAGCCCTTAGTGGATGGGTGGTAGATTCGGATTCCCTCTGAGCTGTGTGGGTCTGGGGGTGACAACTACCCTGAAGTAGGCACTTGGGCAATATCTGAAGGACCATGAGCCACACAACAAGTGAAGGTTAGATAAAGACACTCTGGGGTTACCACGATAGCTCTGACTGCCGTGGTGAGGGAAGGTTGTTTCTGGAACACTCTTCCATTGTACGGTGGGTCTCGACAGTAGCAGTGAAATAACTTGTAATTCCTATACTTGGGAGACAGAACCAGGAAGGTGGCTGCCAGTTCAAGGTCAGCCTGGTCTACACCGTGGGTTCTAGGTCAACCAGGGCTACATGGAGAGACCCTGTCTCAAAAATATTTTACTGAACAGTTAGTACCATACTAGGAATATAATGATAAGCAAAAACTACTTTCTTGTAAAGGAGAATAAAATCTAAAATCACATATATATATATGCGTATGTATTTATGCATTTCTGTATTGCATATCTGTGAATAAAATGAAAGACGCGGTTATAGAGGAAGTCTGCATCCTTTGCTAGGAATATTGTCAAGGTGTTGTTGATATTTAAGGGTGAAGAACCAAATATCATTTCTATTTATGCAGGAGTCTATGCCACATTCTAGGGTCAACTTCTCTATTTTGCCATCCTGGGATAGCCATGATCTATTCTGATATAGTTGTCATTAACCACTTAGATATGGTGATATCGCCTAAGCACAGTCTCTTCCACAGACGTCGCTACCTCAAAAGTGATGGTGGGATAATATGAGGACCTATTTGAGGCTTCTGGCTAGATGTCTTGGTGGAATTCTAGAAAACTTCCACATTCTCCCTCCCTCTTGCCTCATGTTTCCTGGATGTCAGTCTGACATCCACACCCAGCATCGTGTTCTTGGGCTCTAGTTTTTAAGGGCCAAGCCTAGCCAACGCTTCAGATAAATACAGACAGAAGACTTATCGACCAGAAGGAGACCTGAGGGCGACTCACCAAAATCAGCCAATTTGAGCTCTCCCAGGTGACTGATGAGCAGGTTCTGAGGTTTTAGGTCCCTGTGAAGAACGTGCTGGTGGTGGATGTACGCCAGGCCCCGCAGAAGCTGGAACATGAAAAGCTGGAAGAAATGAACACCCTAAGGACATGGGAACCGCTGTGTGTTGATTTTGTCTCTAAGTCAAAAACGGTCCTCTAAAAGAATATAGTGAAAGTGTCTCTTGAAGGGAGAGAAAGACAGAGACAGAGAGACAGAGATTTAGGATCATTCAGAAAGAGGAGGAAAGGTCAAGGGAACCAAGTAGACTACATCCCAAACAAAGGGATTCTAGCTTTTCCCAACATCTTGTTCCTTTGACACTGAAGGAATTGTCCTTCCTTAAAATCTCAAGTGAAACCTTGAGATCTCCTTGGAAGTATTTGCAACTGGTTTAGCCGTGAAAGATATAATTTTTACCTACAGAGGACTTGGTATGTCAGGTCAAAGTTGACTTGGAAATGATAGTTTAGAGAGTATTATACTTGTTGTGCTTTTCCAGGGTCCTATATGAACTCTTTTAAGTCTATGATACCAAAAGACCCAACTGGGAAATATATTTTAGATGGCATTAAGAAATAAAGGGGGTGGTAAGATGGGTCAGTAGGTAAAGTACTTTCTGCATAAGCCTGGAATCCTATGTTCAATACCCAGAACCCACAAAAGGTGGGAGGACAGAATTGACTCCACAAAGTTGCTCTGTCTACACACACACACACACTGCTTATTTGTTTACTTTTTAAGTTTGAGAAAAAGAAATAAAGGAATCATTGTATTCATAAATTATTTTAAAGCCTTAAATTCAAAGTTGAAAACAAAAGAAATATATGGTATGTGTTAAAAGGAAGAGAGCCGGCTAGCTGAGGGAGAGATGGAGATTCTCAGTAGGTCACTTTACCTATTAAATCTTCTCCCCAGCCTCCAAACCTCCTTTTTGGTTTTTAGACTCACTTCAGGTCACTTCAGCATCCCAGAATGCCCTTGCTCAGCAGGCTAAGATAGAATTCACTGCATCCCTCTAACATCCATTTCTTTTCGTTCCTCCCTCACGGAATCCACCACCATCTGCCTTGTTACTCAAGACCAGAAATAACCTTGCTGACCCTTTCTCCACCCATCAGTTTCGGCTGATTGATCACAGACCCAGCATTTTCCCAGCTCCGTCTCATGTCTGTCCACCACTGTCCTAACCAGACTCACTGTCAAGGCTCTAACCCAACATTTAAGAGTCAGAAGAGAAAAAGGTTTTCCAGCGTGGGAGCTGGAGGCAACAATAGAGAATGAATGTCAAGTCAAGGGAATATAACACACACAGAAATCTGCCCCTTCTGATCCACTTCCCACACACTCGTTAGAGTGAACTACACGGAAAAAAATTCAAGTTGCTCCATCCTTGCCTAATGCCATTGGAAGACACCAATATACTTATGAAGATGACACAACGGTGTCCTTTATTTTGTATGCTAACAAAAATAAGCAAATAAATGGAATTATTTAGTGAGTCCCATATGGAGTAGCATGACACAGAAGGACCTCACACTGTGGCTTACATCATTAACTGCTCCTAATTTTATGCATTAAAAACTCAAAATTTACTGATTAGCTTCAGTTTGGGGGTCCCTTTCCCAGCACCCTACTACTCCACCTGGGGAGTCCATTTCTGCCCCTTCCTTAGATGGGATGACATTTTGCCTCCACAGGAAACCACCCCCAATAAATCATTCTACTTACAAATGCACTGCTAACAAATTTACAAAGTCTTAGCGGTCAAGAATATGCTTTTTAATGGTACTCAAGCTGTGTGCTGAAGCAGGGTCCAAAGACAGGGACAATTACTGGGATAGGAGAAGAGATAGGAGCCCTCAGTCTAGAGCTTGGTTGAAATCTCTTGCTGAATGAGTCATGAATTCCAGCACAATTAAGATTTGCTGACGGTCTTTTTCTTTATCCAACTGTATACCCGAAATTCTCTAGAAATGTCACCAGAAAGTTCACTTACCGTAAAAGGCTATACCCCAACTATGTTGAAACCTTAGTGGCCCCTGGGTTTATGCCATCAAATTGTAATACTCTTCAAGATACCTCTAAAGCCACTTTTTAAAAAATGTGCACTGGTGTTTTGCCATGGGTGTCAGGTCCCCTGGAACTGCAGTTACAGACAGTTGTGAGCCGCCGTGTGGGTGCTGGGAATGGAACCTGGGTTCTCTGGAAGAGCAGTTAGTGCTCTTAACCCCTGAGTCACCTCTCCAGTCCTCTAGAGCCACTTTCTAATCTCAATTATCATAAGAGGGAATGGAGATAGAACTTAAGTCTTATATAGGTGGATGGTGGTGGCGCACACCTTTAATCCCAGCATTCAAGAGGCAGAGGCAGGTGGATCCAAGTCTGAGGCCAGCCTGGTTTACAGAGTGAGTTAGTGAGTTTAGTTACAGCCAGGTTGACACATTACACAAAGAGTAATCCTGTCTCAAACACACACACACACACACACACACACACACACACACACACACACACAACTTTCAATAAACTCTAGCACGGTCTCATGCTGGCTCTACCTGAAATTCTTTTCTGTGCAAGACCAAGGACCTTGTTTCCCGAGAGGCAGACCCTAGAAGATGGGAACCAATGGTCTCCACCTGCACTACCTCTGCCAGATGCGATGCCCTTGGCCGTGTTCTCCCTGAAATCGCTACCCACTCCTTCTCCTACCCCTAAGCACAAGAACCCTACCGCGAGTCTCTTTGTACCCATTCGACCAACGGCTCTCAACTATTACTACTCCAGATCCCACGTATCAGCCAGCCACAAGACCCATTCTCCCAGCTCCCTGCCTCCCTCCTCAACCTCCTTGCTCACCAACTCCTCCCCTGCCTACTGCTCATTTCCCTGGCAGGCAGCCCACCCCAGCCCTAAGTAGTCGCCACACCCCTCCTCTTCCTCTCCAGGCCAACTTTTCCATGTTAGTCAATTCCGCCGGTCAATAGAGCTCAAAGTCAATCGTGTTTGCCTCTCCTCCTTTCCTCTTCATGCCCAGCTGGTTACCAGACCCTTCCTGAACTGTCCTTACTGTGTTCCACATCCCTTTTCATGACTGCCATCACTACTGTACTTTAAAGTTTTGGCGGTTCTTATCTCCACCACTATGGTCCTCCCCAGCACCTCTGCATCACTATGGATAATTCCAGAAACCCACCCAGGCTGAACCAGATCCCCAAGGCATCCATCTCCTCACTGGGTAGATAAACACTGGCCAGTGCACACCCAGTATCCAACTGGGATTCCTTCAACCTCTACTTGAACATTTTTTTCATACAATATATTCTGATCACATTAAATTCTGCCTCCCCCAGCTCCACCCCACAGTTAGAAGCTTGCTGCCAAGGCTGGAGACCTGCGTTTGATTCCCACGACCCATACGGCGGAAGGAGAGAACTGACTCCCACAAACTGTCTTCTGACCTCCACACCCGTGCCACGGCTGTATATTCGCACCACCACACCCCAAATTAGCAAACAAAATGTAATAGAAATAATCGCACAAGCAAGAAAACACTTACTTCTTTGCAAAGCTACAGGACAGGACTTTTTACTAGAAATTTAAAGCATTTCATTTTATGTACATGAACGCTTTGCCTATATGTATGCCTGTGTCCCAGTTGCATGCAATACCCACAAAGACCAGAAGAGGGTGGTAGACCCTGTGGAAATGGAGCTACAGATATCTGCTATGTGGGCGCTAGGAACCAAACCCAGGTCCTCTGCAAGAGCAGAAGTGCTTTTTTTTCAACGGCCGAGCCCCTCCAGCTCCTTACTGAGCTCTTATTTATTTATTCATTTATTTTCATCCTTCCCAGCCCTTCAGTGTCTGGTATGTGTAATACTCCAGCCTCAAAGTCCGTCTTCCTCCGAGCGTTCTATTTAATCAACCCCCGCTGTGTTCGTTAGCAGCCGGCACTCCCCTTGGCACCTGGCTTCCCTTACCATTGCACAGAGACCTGAGGCTAGACCCAGTCTAGATGCCAATGCCATCTCATCAATACCGCTTGTTAGTTTCCTCCACGTGTCCACCTCTGAATCTCTCAGAACGCCTGCTTTCTCTACTCCTCTGTTAGAACTGTTGAAACCACTGTGTTTAAGAAGGAAAGGTGATGGTGTCCAAAGGCGGCTCACTGGTTATGAGCCCTGGCTGCTTTGGGTTCTCTACACACAACCATTTGTAGTTCCGACATGAGGGTATTAAATTCCCTTTTTTGGCTTCTATTCATGTATGCACATACATACAATTTGAAAAATAAATCTTTTAAAGCAATAATAATAAACCCCCATAAAACATAGTTATGCAGATAATTTAATAATTGTTTTGTTATATTGTTATATTTAATAATAATTGTTTTGTTATATTGTTATATTTAATAATAATTGTTTTGTTATATTGTTATATTTAATAATAATTGTTTTGTTATATTGTTATATTTAATAATAATTGTTTTGTTATATTGTTATATTTAATAGTAATTGTTTTGTTATATTGTTATATTTAATAATAATTGTTTTGTTATATTGTTATATTTAATAATAATTGTTTTGTTATATTGTTATATTTAATAATAATTGTTTTGTTATATTGTTATATTTAATAATAATTGTTTTGTTATATTGTTATATTTAATAATAATTGTTTTGTATCCATGAGGGTTCTTGCCACTACTACACATCCTTTTTTGTTTTTCTTGCTTCTCTGCCTACTTCTCTTTCTTATTCCCTCCTTTCTGACCTCCCTTCCTCTTTTGGTGGTGTGGTGACTAGGTCTCTGGGTCTTGCTCTGTAGCCTAGGTTGACCTTGAACTCAAGACACTCCGGCTTCCACTTCCTGAATGCTGTGGTCGTTCACTGCGGAGCACGGTTCATCTTTGTCTAGCTCTCCAGCCTGTCTCCACACCACTATTTAATTTTTATTACTCTTCACCATTCCTTGTCCTCAAACCTTCCTAAAGGGTTGCTTCTACATCAGGGCTATCTCTGCTTGCTAAGTATTCTCCCAGAAATCCTCGTTCACACAGCCAGGCACTGAACACTGTGCTTCTAACTTCCTTGTAAAGTCTGTACTGCATTTTTAACTCATTGACAATAATTTAACACAATCTTCTCACGATCAGATCACCAGAACTCAATGCAGCACTAAGTACTCTATGTATTTCTTTAATAGACAAACACACAAATATATATTAGTTATAACAAATAACTGTATCACATGCAACTCTCATAGAGTTACTTTTAAGAGTGGATCATTTTGTTGCTGCCAACAAAACCCTTCGGAATGAGAAGTTTGAAATACAAATGGTTGGGCTGGAGAGATGGCTCAGTGGTTGAGAGCACTGGCTGCTCTTCCAGAGGTCCTGAGTTCAATTCCCAGCAACCACATGGTGGCTCACAGCCATCTGTGATGAGATCTGGCGCCCTCTTCTGGCGTGAGGGCATACAAAGAGGCAGAATGTTGTATACATACTAAATAAATCTTAAAAAAATAAAAATAAAAAAAGAAATACAAATGGTTTTAAAAATACATCACAGATAGAATTGCGGCTAGCTAAGGAGTTATGATTTCTCCTCTGATAAACAAGAAAATGGCATTTAGTCTCATGTGTTTCCTAGGACATAAATCACCAACCTCATCATGGACCACAGCAGCCTGCCAAGAAAAAGGTCTATTTTATGCTGACCTCACTTCATTCTCCCTTCGATATACTTATATTTAATTGGTTGATACATGTAAAGACACACTGTTGGGTTAGGATGCCCAGGTCCACATCTTTGCATCTTGAGGAACAACTACTTTCCGTAGAGTATTCATGATGTTTATCTTCTTTTCATTTACTTAGCTGTTGTTGGGAGACAGGGTCTCGCACTGTAGCCTAGGCAACCTAGAACTCACGACGTAGACCAGGCTGGCCTTGAACTCACAAGAATCCTTTCTCCTCAGTCTCCAGGGCATTGGGGTTAAAGGCGTAAACCACTATATCCAGTCTGTCGTCTTTTATTGTATCACGGACTTCCCTCTGTGACCGTTGTCTGATTACAGATGCTTCTACTGTGCACAGTCTAGAGGAGGGCCTGGCTCTTAAAGTACTCACCCTGACGTTGTGAGGATGAAGCCCTCCAGGATGCCGAGACATGTACTGGGCCAGGTCTGTGTGCTAAACAGGACAGCAGAGAAAGAGGACAGAGGTCAGCGGTGCTTGGACAGTATCCTACATCACACCGTGTACCCGAGCGGGTATAACAAAAACACGGATGTTTAGACTAAAGTATAAAAGGTGCGTAGCCAGATTTCTCTGAGGCAGATAGAGTGTGTCTTTCTAGTTGGCTGCTGGCACATCGGAGCCGGTTTCTTGGCACAGAGACAGTCATTTGAGTGACTGGTTCTGAAGACAGCAAAGGAAACTTTCACTTTTCAAGTGTCCTTGAAGGCAGGTCACGTACAGTTCTGTCAGGATTTCTTTCTGTTCATTTGATTTTTTTTCCCCCTTTCAAAAGTACAAATTGAGTCATTCATTAGTAGGCTTATATATGGCCTTTAAATATCTTGTGCTTTTTATATCTATCTGTTTAGCCAAAGAAACAAATCAGGTTCTATAAGTAATTAAAACAGCCTTTTAAAAGTACAGAGTCTTATGAGGAGGGAAATGCAAAATCTTAGTCTATTCCTGGTGGCAAGGGGGATGGGACAGACGCAATCCAGGTAAAGAAGTACAACTAATTGCTGGCCAGAGCAGCAAGGCCCTGCCTAGCACAACAATCCATCCTTCCTTCCACATCATAATGAAAGTTTTATCATGCCATAAAATATTAACAGATTCATTATACAAGCACCAGCCTTTTCCCCCTCTGCGCTGTAAAAGTCTAGAGAACTCACCAAGTATTCAAACACGAATGTCAGAGTCTCTTTGGTGTGAACAATGTCGTGCAGGAGGACAATGTTGGCATGCTTCAGTCCCTTCAGGAGAGAGGCTAGGAAGATTTAAACAAGATGGTACAGCCATCACTGATAAGAAAGTGCTCCTTTAAACCTAGTAAACAATCTTTATTTTTTTAAACGTTTCAAATCAAGCAGTCTTGGGGTTTTTACGGCTGGAAATGAATCTCTTCTGTAAGAATGTTTGAGGTGGCAAAGGACTTTTGCTGTTTTGAAAACGGCGGAGCTTCACATTTCCACAGCTGCCTTCTCTGACAGGATCAATGGCTGCAAACAGGGCTTCCATCCATCTAATCAGTTTCCTCCGAGCACTTTGTGAGGCGCCCCTCTGGGACTCTCACCATCCCAGATGGAGAGCCTGGGCTCAGAGACACACAGGTGGGTCATTGGAGAAGCAGGAAATTGGCTGTCCCGCCTCTTAGGACAGGAGTTTGCAGTAAAGTGGCCAGGCTCTAAAAGACAAAGTCCAAGGAGCGGGCAACAAGGCTGATAAATGTGGTTGGTGTGTGGGGGTAAAGAATAGTGGCCCCTCCCTCCCTCCCTTGTTTCCTTCCTTCCTTCCTATTTTCCTTCCTTCCTGTTTTCCTTCCTTCCCATTTTCCTTCCTTCCTGTCTTCCTTCCTGTCTTCCTTCCTGTTTTCCTTTCTTCCTGTATTCCTTCCTTCTTTCTTTCTTTCCTTCCTTCCTTCCTTCCTTCCTTCCTTCCTTCCTACCTATCTTCCTCCCTTCATGTTTTCCTTCCTTCCCATTTTCCTTCCTTCCTTCTTTCCTTCCTTCTTGTATTCCTTCCTTTCTTTCTTCCTTTCTTTCTCTCTTTCTTCTTTCTATTTATTCTTTGTGTCTTCCACATCATGCCTCTTGATCCCACTCATTTCCCATCCCTTCATATCTGCCCTCTGCCTTTGCAACCCCCCGAAATAATAAAATAAAATAATCCAAGAGAAAAAAAAAGGAAAAATCAATCTCATCATGGAAACTGTATCCCTATCTCTTTACTCACAAGCGTTCATTGGAAAGAGTCACTGGTTCGAGGGCTTCTTGAGGGAATATTGTGAGACCCTCTATGGAAATGAACTTAAAAGAGAGCACTGAACTTGAGGAGCCTCCGAGAACAGGATGCTGGCAGCTCTCCTGCCTGTTCAGTAACAAGTCATTGTTAGGTTTCTAAAAGCAGCCATTTATTTATTTATAGTATGATTAATTAATTAATTAATTAATTTATACTGGGGATTAAGCCCAGGGTCTTGTTTCAGATAGTTTACCAGTGACCTGCCCTCACTGTTACCCCATAAAGGCACCCAATTAAAGAGGAGAGGTTGCCGTGAAAGACCAGGAAAGGCTATCTTTGGGAGTTCCAGAGAGGTAGAAGACCCATGACTTTAGAAGGACGAAAACAAAATAGGCATAAAGAGATGATAAATTCAAGCATGAAGAAAACAGGGCCTTTGAGACCTAAAATAATGCCTGGTATGATTCATTATGACTGTAATGCCAGCATTCAGGCCGCTGAGGCTGGAGGATTTCGGCAAATTCAAGGGCAGCCTGGACTACAGAGTGAGACCTTGTCTCAAAAACAAACAAACAAGCAAACAACAATAAAATAAACAAAAGACTTAAAAGAATGGAGCAATATAAAACTTAAATCACAAATATTAAAGCATATGCATATATTCTTAGGGTATAAAAGTAGAGGCAAGAATACAGAGGGGGAAGAAATACTCTAGAGAGAGAGAAAAGGAGAACACAAAAGGGTAGAGAAGCAGAAATACAAAAAAAAATCCATATTTTCTCTCACATGCAGAGTCGAGATTTAAAGACTTAGAGAGCTGGGGCGATGGCTCGGTAGGGGAAGTTCCTGCCTTTGTGTGTGCATGAGGACTGAAACTCAGGTGCCTAGCGTCCACATGAAAGCCAGGAGGTGGGCAAAGGGGATCTCTGGGGCATACTGCCTACATAGACTAGCTGAACTAGTACCAGCCGTGTCAGTGAGAGGACCCTGCCTCCGTAAATACTGTGGAAGGTCTTTGAGGAGGACAGCTCACATCAACTCCTGGCCACATGTGGAACCAACACACATGCATACACACGCAACTATACATCCGAACGCAGACATGTGTGTAGATATGCAGAACGGGGACTATTAGCTGGGAGGAAAGAGATTGGTGGTGCGGAGGAAGGGCCAGGAAAGGGGGTGGAAAGAGGAAAATTCTAGCAGGATACAATGTTATATGAGAAGGGCATAATGAAATCCATTGCTTTGCCCTCTAACTGAAAACATTAATTAGCAAAGGGAAATGATAGAGCTGGAGAGATGGCTCAGCAGTTAAGAGCACTGGTTGCTGTGCCCTTCCGGGGGTTCCTGAGTTTAGTTCTCAGCAACCATAAGGTGGTTCACAACCATCTATATTGGGATCTGATGTCTTCTGGTGTGCAGGTATATGTGCAGACAAAGTACTCATACATAAAATCTATAAACAAGTCAACCTTTGAAAAGGAAAACGGTATAATTGGGGGAAAAAAACCCTCAAGATCAGGGTTCTGTTTTGTGCTTATGTCTCTACTTGATGAGCCCCCTGCACCAGCTCTTTCCTACTGTGGAGATCTGAGGAGTAAGAGCAAACTCAGAGCCATGGAGGTGGCTCAGTGGGTAAGCCCTTGCTGCAGGCGCCTGAGCACCGGAATTTGGATCCCCAGAACCCAAGGCAACGCTGGGTGAGGCAGTGCAGGCCTGCAATCCCAGCACTTGGTGGGGGGGGGGCAGGGCTGAGGCAAATGATCCCAGGGGCTCACAGGCCAGTCTAGCAATCAGTGTGCCCCAGGGTCAGCAAAAGATCCTGTAGCAGCCAATAAGGTGGAGGGACCATTAAGGAAGACACCCATCATCAATCTCTGGCCTCCATGCACCCAAGCGCACATGTACAAGCACATGCGTGTGCATGTATGTGCAGGTCTCCTGTCCCCAAGTAAACTCAAGTGTTCTCTGCAATCTGCAAACACACCTATTCTCTTTGGGAACCTGTCCTGTGGTGCTGATTATTGCGTTTGTCTCTTAAAAGTCAGTCTTCTCTCTAGTAGGAACCCCAGAAAGCCAACACTCTTCTTAGTCCATTCCCTTCGAGTTGAGCTACCCTGCCTTACCCAAGAGTGGCCACGGGACCTAGAAGTGTCTGTAACTGGACACTCCACAGCCCCTGCCTAGTTTCAGTGATGATTGGTTCAGAGACAGGCAAACCCTAGCAGGCGCAGGAAAGCCTGCGTTGGTTGTGCCCACAGGGTCCTTAGGGACTAAATTTATTGTTTCACTTTTCATAGTGAAATATGAAGCTTATTTTGTAAATATAAGGACCAGTTTCACAATCTCCTTTTAATCTCTCTGGGTCCACGCCGACGACTACATGGAATGGAGTGACTTTTGTCTTTCGGATGCCACCATACCGCCTCGTGCAACAATGGGCCCGTCACTTAGCCAAGAGTAAGCCCTTAATTTATCAAGCATCTATGTTGAGCGACTTAAGGGAGAGCTGCTGTGGAGTCAGGAGCCCTTCTGTGAATCCTGGCTCTGCCACTACCTCTTTCGGTGAGCTTTGGAGCCTTTTCCACTTTATGGAGAGAGATACCATCTTTCCTGGCTCTTGTGAATGAGCTCAGATCCCATTCCTAAAACCCTTGCTACCTAGTAAGTGTTCTAGAGATGCAATATCTGTAGAGTTGATATCTTCACACCAGCTTCCCACTCTCCCTTTCAGCCTATTAAAACTCCACTCCTGGTCGTAAAGTCTAAATTTTGGCATGTTTCTGATAGGGTTCTCAATAACTCCCAGATTTATAGCAATGACTTCTGGCCATCTGTTGAGAACACTTGCATTTTTATTTATAAGTAATTTCATAATATTCTGTTGATGTAAAATGTCTATGTCAAAATTAGATTTGTGGGGATGGAAGTGTAACTTGGTGTCAGCCTAATAAGGTACAAAGTCTTGGATTCCATTCTTAACATTACACACAAAATTAGATTCCCCCACCCCACTCCCCAGCCAAGGATATGGAAAAACAAATTACTAAGAAAACTAAAATATTTTAACTAATTAATTTACTATTTCCGTATTTATTTTGAGACTAGGTCTCTCTGCGTATCCCCACCTGTCCTGGAACTCAATGTGTAAAGCCACATTGTCCTCAGACTTGTAATGATTCTCCTGCCTCAGTTCTCCCAGACAACACATCCAGCTTTAATTTCAATTTTGATGTAACTAATATAATTCTCTCCCTCTTTTTT
Organism: Ondatra zibethicus; assembly: GCA_004026605.1. Taxonomy (NCBI): domain Eukaryota; kingdom Metazoa; phylum Chordata; class Mammalia; order Rodentia; family Cricetidae; genus Ondatra; species Ondatra zibethicus. Next base: position 24,695 of record PVIU01017738.1, read on the forward strand.
TTTTTTTTTTTTTTTTGGTTTTTCGAGACAGGGTTTCTCTGTGGCTTTGGAGCCTGTCCTGGAACTAGCTCTTGTAGACCAGGCTGGCCTTGAACTCACAGAGATCCGTCTGCCTCTGCCTCCCGAGTGCTGGGATTAAAGGAGTGCGCCACCACTGCCCGGCCTACTAATATAATTCTTCTATAATTATATTACTAAAATTCCTCAGGCTTACATTAAAAATCATGGTGACATGTTTGATTAATCACGATGGCTTCAAAACTATCGTTTGCTAAGATGCTCAAAAAAATACGTACTTGACGGAGGCTTGCTGCTTCCCTTCCGCGGTTTTCTCAGTCACCTTGGTTTTGCAGGAATGGGGAAAGTGTCCCTTTGTCCTTTCTCTGCTGCGGACTCGTTTGTACTACTGATCTTATCTTGAGTTCATAGGACTTAAAGCCACGTGTGGTTTAGCACTCTTGCAAACAGCAATCCCTCTCAACTTGCTTTTTCATCTGAAAACCCATCTGAAAATTTGCCTTCACTGCTGCAAAACACGTGGGCGACCTCCCTGGGCCAGGCCATGCTGATACCTTGGTGGAAAGGCTGCAAAGGTACCCTGGGTGGTCTCTCCCTTCATCTAGCCTGCTGACTCTTCCTTCTGGAACCTTCTGGAACAGTCTGAAACTGTGATTCTCCCCAGTAAAAGTCAAAGCTTATCCCTTCTAATTTTCAACCCCTATAGTGACCTCCCAGGGCACTGAGCAACAGCCAAAGGACTTACAATGGCCTGCTGAGTCCTCACTCTGGCCACAATGACCTCTTTTTTTTTTTTTTTTTTTTTTTTGACAAGCTGAGGTTTGGACCACAATGACCTCTTAACTGTTTGACTTAACCTTTGATTGACACATATTTTCCAACACCCGGACACCACCCACCCCACCCCTCCTCTAATGACTATCGTCTCCACCCACAATTCCCTTTTCTCCTCTCTTTGCATGCTTTCTCCCTCCCTTTCTTTAGGACTCTGTTCAAACAGTGTCTATAAAGTATGGACTTCCTCGTCCATTGCAGAGAAAACACAGCCTTCCACCTCACTTCATCCCAGTGAGCCTCTATCCCTCATCCCTGTTTTATTTTTATCTTTCTATCTATCATCTATCTATCTATCTATCTATCTATCATCTATCTATCATCTATCTATCATCTATCTATCTATCTATCTATCTATCTATCATCTATCTATCATCTATCTATCTATCATCTATCTATCATATATCTATTTATTTTTATTTTATGTACATTGGTGTTTTGCCTGTATTATACCGGATCCCTTAGAACTTGAGCTACAGAGAGTTGTGAGCTGCCATGGGGGTGCTGGGAATTGAACCCAGATCCTCTGGAAGAGCAGCCATTGAGGGCTCTTAACCCTTGAGCCATCTCTCCGGCCCCTGTCATCCCTGTTTTATTATCCTCCATAGCACCGCAGCCTATCATATATGTGTGTGTGTGTGTGTGTGTGTGTGTGTAATATTTATATATGTGTATGTGTGCACGCACACGCGTGCGCACTTGCGCACGCGCGCACACACACACACACACACACACACACACACACTGACTTGCTTGTTGTCAGTCTCTCGTTATGAACAGAAGCTTCACTCATGCCTTTTCTGCTTCTTGAATCCTTGATGTCTGTTAGAACAATGTCTGGAATGCTACTTACTATTGAATTTGTGATCACGTCTTCCATGGTATCATTCATGTGTGTAGAGTTGGGTGGCAGTGTTTCTGTTTGAAGACCGTTTGGCTCCTTGCCCCTTTCAGGCACCTTCTTCACCTAGATCAAAAAACATTCTATCTCCTGGTCCTTTTACCACTGTTTTCCCAATGGCCCAGATACTGAAAAAACCATATGGAGTGGAATTTTACTGAGTAACGGATAGGGGATTTGCACGTTTAAGTCTTTAGCTCGTGGAAATGCTGGTATGTGACTGGGTTCATACACCAGAGGATCAAGCATGCCCTGGCCTCTAGGCAAGTATCAGAAGGAAACTCAGGGGGGAAAAAAGCCTTTCTTCTACTTTAGAGGAAGTAGTCTTGCCAGCAGGATTTGAGGTCTGGTCTGAAGACTTCAGGATACAAAAGTCAACCGAGAAAGAGGGAGAGATACTGAAATCGGCATGCTGATTATGGGAATTTCACAGCTATCAGGCAAGGGGGATGTGGTGACTCATGCTTGTAATCCCAGCTGTTAGAAGATGTATCCAGGTGGGAGAATCAGGAGTTCAAAGTCATCCTCAGTTACGTAGAAAGGTCGAGGCCAGTCTAGGCTACATGAGACCCTGTTTCAGAACAAAACGATCTGTCTCATATGTCAAAATACTTCTGCTTTTTTTTTTCAAAGAAAGACCCAGAGATAAATTGGAACTCCTAATGAGTCACAGCAGGGCTTCTCTGACTATTTTTTGGCGAGTAGGGTGCTGGGGATCATCTCAGGGCCTTGAGCAGGTTTTCCACTAACTGTATGCTGCTCCTAAAATAAGGTGATGATGATGATGGTAACAATGAGGATGACAGCTGACACTCCTAGATTATTTAAGATATAGCAGATATTGCTGTAAGAATTTCATATGCGTTAACTTGACGTATATGAAATATACATCGCCAGAAAATCAAATAAAGAACATACATAAAACAACTAATCCGAAGGAAAATGGTCAATGCTGGCCTTTATTTAGCATAAAAGATAGCTAATCATTTAGATATATAATGTGAGATATTTAATAACTCAGGGAAAATGTTTCCATCTCACAATGGCATACAAATACCTATCTTATCGGTTTTCTTTTATTTCATTATGATCTGCAGTTGAGGAATTTTTAGGGAAATTGATGTTTTGCTAGCACAGTGGTTCATGATATTTTGATATTACTCTATATTATTCTATTTAGTTTAGGAAACAACGTGAAAGGTAATAGTCACAGGTAGAACAAGTCTGTCTCCCAGTCCTAGTCTGAGTCTGTATATGCTGGGTCTCTCCAGTCTGTAGGTTACTTGAGGACACAGCCTGACCCCACCCCTGACTTTGCATTTGCAGCACTAACACAGGCCTGGCATGCAGCGCTCAATAAACGTTTGAGAATCAATAAAGACAAGGTCACTTCTAATGAGTCTACGCAGCAGTCAATACTATGGAGCCCCCCCAACACCATTAGACACTGAACGATAAAGGATTTGCAATTTGTAACGTTACTTTTTCTCTGGCGTAAGAGCCACAAGCCAAGATAAGGAGTCAAGATATGCATCCCAAGAAACAGTATAATCTAGGGAAATGTCTGGTAAGTATTAAGGACTATCAGATAAGTAGTTCTGATTGCTTTGATAGTTAACCCCATCACATTATGCCCTCTGGTGCAACAGTGGCATACGTTTTGGGGGTGGGGGTAACCAATCACTTCATGCTTGGATTTGAGGCCTGCTCCACAGAAAGGAGTTCACACCCGGTGCTACAAACCCCGTCAGAAGTCTGGAGCTCAGATCAAAGGCCCTCATTGGAAAACTACTGTTGTTTTGCTAAGTGAACAGGATGTCCCTGTTAAATGGTCTTTGGTTATTTCTGTTTATATCCATGGATTAATGATGCTGTCAACTTTGAGCAGAGAAGCTTCTTTCGGCGTGTGTTGTGGGCAATAGTTACTGAAGAGACTCCTAACTGGTCAAAGGACTAAGATTAAATGCCTATGGGATGCTCATCCCTAAATTAAGACATCTGTGTGACCCCTCCAAGGCTCAGAGAACATGAAAGAGCAAGAGGATGGAAATAATGTAAAAGGTGGAAGAAGGAGTAGAGCGTTGTGGAATATGGTCCTCAAGGTGTGATATGCCATTGCCTCTGAACTCTCAGCCCCTGTGATAGCCTGCAAGAGATTGGGTCTCTCCACATTCTGTTATGGGTGAGAGGCACTCACAAGCCTCCCTACCTTTCTGAGGTCATTAAGAGTTGCTAAGAGACAAAGGTATCTCTTCCCTAGTAATTTGCTCATATATATGTGTATAACCCTAATTAGGCGCATGAGTTCATTCCACACAAAATAACATGAAAGTAGAAGGTGGGGGCAGGGGTGAGACATACTACCGGGAGCAGCTTCAGCAGCACAGCGGGCCGCAGTGACAGCAATGCCTCCAGAAATTATCTGACCACTGAAGATTCAGCCTCAGCCCTGCCTGAACCTGGAGGAGTGACCATCTGAGCCTTGGGCCCATAGGCAACTGGAGGAACGGTCACCGAGGTCTCTGCCCTGCTTGCATATGAAGGAGCATTTAATGGAGCCACAGCCCCCAACTATGATAATTGGAGGAAAAGGGACCCCCCCGAAAGACAGGCTCCCCCTGTCCCAATTGGAGAAAGAGATGGATAGGCAACAGGGTAATGCAGAGCAATACAGCACCAAAGAAACTAGTAGTTCTACACCAGCAAGACATGAACATCCCAATGCAGATGAATCAGAAGAAAATGACCTTAAAAATAACTTTATGAAGAGGACTGAGACTCTTAAAGAGGAGATGAAAAATTCCCTTAAAGAAGTGGAGGGAAAGGTGAACAAAAAAAAAAATGGAAGAAATCAACAAATCCCTTAAAGAAAACCAAGAAAAAGCAAACAAACAGGTGAAAGAAACAGTCCAAGACTTTAAAACTGAAATAGAGGCAATAAAGAAAACACAAACCGGAGAAATTATAGAAATGGAAATTATGAGAAAATGATCAGGAACTACAAACACAATCATAAACAGCAGAATACAAGAGATAGAAGAGAGAATCTCAAGCGCTGAAGATACAATAGAGGAAATAGACTCATCAGTCAAACAAAACATTAAATCTAACAAAAACTTAATTCAAAATATCCAGGAAATATGGGACACCATGAGAAGACCAAACCTAAGAATAATAGGTATAGAAGAAGGAGAAGTCCACCTTAAAAACACAGAAAATATATTCAACAAAATCATAGAAGAAAACTTTCCCTACCTAAAGAAAGATATGCTTATAAAGATACAAGAAGCTTACTGATCACCAAATAGACTGGATCAAAATAAAAGTTTCCTCACCACATAATAATCAAAATACAAAACATACAGAATAAAGAAAGACTATTAAGAGCTGCAAAGGAAAAAGGCCAAGTAACATATAAAGGCAGACCTATCAGAATTACACCTGACTTCTCAATGGAAACAATGAAAGCCAGAAGGTCCTGATCAAGTGTTATGTAGACATTAAGAGACCACAGATGCCAGCCCAGACTACTATACCCAGCAAAACTTTCAATCACCATAGACAGACAAAACAAGATATTCCATGACAGAACCAGATTTAATCAATACCTCGCCACAAACCCAGCCCTACACAAAATACTAAAAGGAAAACTCAAACCCAAGGGAGTTAGCTACATCCACAAAAACACTGACAATTGATGATCTCACAGCAGCAAATCCCAAAGAAGGGAAAAACAACCCACACACAATAACGTCACCACCAACAAAAACTAAATTAACAGGAGATAGCAATTACTGGTCATTAATATCACTTAATATAAATGGACTCAACTCACCCATAAAGAGACACAGGCTAACAGATTGGATACAAAGACAGAATCCATCCTTCTGATGCATACAAGAAACACACCTCAACCTCAAAGACAGACATCATCTCAGGGTAAAGGGTTGGGAAAATTTTTTCCAATCAAATGGACCTAAGAAACAAGCTGTGCAGCTATCCTAATAGCTAACAAAATAGACTTCAAACTAAAACCAATTCAAAGAGACAAAGAAGGACATTTTGTATTAGTCACAGAAAAAAATCCATCAAGAGGAAATCTCAATATTGAACATCTATGCCCCAAAACAAGTCCACTCTCATATGTAAAAGAAACACTTCTAAAGCTTAAATCACATATTAAACCCCACACACTAATAGTGGGAGACTTCAGCACCCCACTCTTACCACTGGACAGGTCTGTCAGACAAAAAATTAACAGAGAAATAAGGGAACTAACAGAGGTTATGACTCAAATGGACTTAACAGACATATATAGAACATTCCATCCAAACATAAAAGAATATACCTTCTTCTCAGCACCTCATGGAACCTTCTCAAAAACTGACCACATACTAAGTAACAAAGCAAACCTCAAGAGATACAAAAAATTTGGAATAACCATGTATCTTACTGGATCACCATGGCTTAAAGTTAGATTTCAACAGCAACACTAATTTCAGAAAGCCCACAAACACATGGAGATTAAACAAGGCTCACCTGAATCACCAATGGATCAAGGAAGAAATAAAGTAAGAAATTAAAGACTTCCTAAAATTCAATGAAAATGAACCCACATCTTACCCAAATTTATGGAACACAATGAAAGCAGTGTTAAGAGGAAAGTTCATAGCATTAAATGCCTACATAAAGAAGCTGGAAAAATCCCACACTAGTGAGTTAACAGAACACCTGAAAACTCTAGAACAAAAAGAAGCAAACTTACCCAGGAAAACTAGATGGCAGGAAATAATCAATTGAGAGCTGAAATCAACAAAATAGAAACAAAGAAAACAATTCAAAGAATCAATGAGACAAAGAGTTGGTTCTTCAACAAAATAGACAAACCTTTATTCAAACTAACCAAAACAGAGAGTGAATATCCAAATTAACAAAATCAGAAATGAAAAGGGGGGACATAACAACAGACACTGAGGAAATCCAGAGAATCATTAGGTCATTTTTCAAAAACCTGTACTCCACAAAATTGGAGTACAACCAAAAGGAAATGGACAATTTTCTAGATAAATATCACTTACCAAAATTAAATCAAGATCAGATAAGCAAATTACATAGACCTATAATTGCTAAAGAAACGGAAACAGTTATCAAAAGTCTCCCAACCAAAAAAACCCCAGAGCCAGATGGTTTCAGTGTAGAATTCTATGAGATTTTCAAAGAAGAACTAAGACCAATACTCCTCAAATTGTTCCACACAATAGAAACAGAAGGAACATTGCCAAACTCTTTTTATGAAGCTACAGTTACCCTGATACTCAAATCACACAAAGACACAACTAAGAAAGAGAATTACAGACCAATCTCCCTCATGAACTTTGATGCAAAAAATACTAAATAAAATACTGGCAAACCAAATTCAAGAACACATCAGAAAAATCATCCACCATGATCTGGCTTCATTCCAGAGATGCAGAGATGGTTCAATATATGAAAATCTGTCAATGTGATCCACCATATAAATAAACTGAAAGAAAAAACCACATGATAATCTCATTAGATGATTTTTTACACCCCTTTATGCTAAACTTTTTAAAACACCCCTTTATGATAAAGGTTTTAGAGAGAGCAGGGATACAGGGATACAAGGAACATACCTAAACACAATAAACACAATATACAGCAAACTTACAATCAACACCAAACTAAATGGAGAGAAACTCAAAGCAATCCTACTAAAATCAGGAACAAGACAAGGCTGTCCACTCTCTTCATATCTATTCAATATAGTTCTTGAGGTTCTAGCTAGAGCAATAAGACAACAAAAGGAGATCAAGGGGATACAAATTGGAAAAGAAGAAAAACTTTCACTATTTGCAGATGATATGATAGTTTACATAAATGACCGCAAAAATTCTACCAGAGAACTACAGCTGATAAACACCTTCAGTAATGTGACAGGATACAAGATTAACTAAAAAAAAAAAAAGTAGCCCTCCTATACACAGATGATAAACAGGCTGAGAAAGAAGTCAGAGAAATATCACCCTTTACAATAGCCACAAATAATATAAAATATCTTGGGGGGTAACCCTAACAGAACAAGTGAAGGACCTGTATGAAAAGAATTTCAAATCTTTGAAGAAAGAAACCAAAAAAGACATCAGAACATGGAAAGATCTCCCATGCTCTTAAGGTACACGTAACAGTAAAAATGGCAATCTTACCAAAAGCAATCTATAGATTCAATGCAATCCCCATCAAAATCCCAGCAAAATTCTTCACGGACCTTGAAAGAACAATACTCAACTTCATATGGAAAATCAAAAAACCCAGGATAGTCTAAACAATCCTGTACAATAAAGGAACTTCCGGAGGTATCACCTTCCCTGACTTCAAACTCTACTATAAAACTACAGTTATGAAAGTACAGTTCTGAAAACAGCTTGCTATTGGCACAAACAGACAGGAGGACCAATGGAATTGAATCAAAGACCCAGATATCAATCCACACATCTGTGAATACCTGATTTTTGACAAAGAAGCAAAATAAATAAATAAAAAGTAAAATGGAAAAAAGAAAGCATTTGCAAAAAATGGTGCTGGCATAACTGGATGCAAAAGAATGCAAATAGATCCATATCTATCACCATGCACAAAATTCAAGTCCAAATGGATCAAAGACCTCAACATAAAACTAACCACACTGTACCTCATAGAAGAGAAAGTGGGAAGTACCCATGAATGCATTGGCGCAGGAGACCACTTCCTAAATATAATACCAGTAGCACAGACACTGAGCGCAGCAATTAATAAATAGGACTTTCTAAAACTGAGAAGCTTCTGTAAAGCAAAAGACCCAGCCAACAAGACAAAACAGTTGCCTACAGAATGGGAAAAGATCTTCACCAATCCCACATCTGACTGATCTGCAAAATATATAAAGAACTCAAGAAATTAGGCATCAAAAGAACAAATAATCCAATAAAAAATGGGGTACAGACCTAAACAGAGAACTCTCAACAGAGGAATCTCAAATGGCTGAAAGACACTTAAGGAAATGCTTAACAAAAGCCATCAGGGAAATTCAAATCAAAACAATTCCGAGATTCCATCTTACAGCAGTCTGAATGGCCAAGATCAAAAACACTGATGACAGCTTATGCTGGAGAGGATGTGGGGAAGAGGGAACACTTCTGAATTGCTGGTGGGAATGTAAGCTGGTACAACCCCTTTGGATGTCAGTGTGGCGATTTTTCAGAAAATTAGGAAACAACCTTCCTCAAGACCCAGTAATACCACTTTTGGGTATATATCCAAAGGATGCTCAATTGTGCCACAAGGACATGTGCTCAACTATGTTCATAGCAGCTTTGTTTGTCATAGCCAGAACCTGGAAACAACCTAGATGCCCCTCAACTGAAGAATGGATAAAGAAAATGTGGTCCATTTACACAATGGAGTATTACTCAGCAGTAAAAATTAATGACATCTTGACATTTGCAGGCAAATGGACAGAACTAGAAAAAACCAAATGGAGTGAGGTAACCCAGACTCAGAAAGACAAATATAATATGTACTCACTCAAAAGCGGTTATTAGACATAAAGCAAAGGATCACCAACCTACAGTCCATGACCCCAGCTTACCTAGAATACAAAGAGACTCTTAGGAGAGAGACACACGTGGATCTACATAGGAAGGAGAAAAAGATAAGACCTCCTGAGTAAATTGGGAGTGTGGGGGGCAGGGGGAGAGTGGAAGGGGAGAGGGGAGGAAGGAAGGGGAGTGGGGAAAGATGTATAGCTCAATAAAAACAACATAAGAAATACTAATGGGGTGATTATGGTAGAAATATATCATGTATGAAAACATCACTGTTGGTGTGTATAGTTAATATATGCTAATACAGCTAACACAGCTAACACAGCTAATACAGCTAATACAGCTAACACAGCTCTTTAAAGACCAGTGAGGGGACTCAGTGGATAAGGGCGCTTGCCACATATGTCTGGCGATCTGAGTTCAACCCCTGAAACCCATGCAAATAGAGAGAAGACAAAAAATGACTGCACAAAGTTGTCTTCTGACCTCCACATAGGCTTCATGATACAGCTTTGAGCGTGCATGCGTGAGCATGTGTGTGAATACAGACACACACTAATAACAATCATTTTAAACTTTTAAAAATATCCCTCTCCTCTGCCACTACCCTGGGGTTACTTCTCAAAAGGCCGTAACTATGCAAAGAATATGTTATGTCCTTGATCAGGTTGAACTCAGCAGAATTCCTGTCAGCCAGGCACGCCCTCCTCCATCTGCGGGAACAGCTGACTTGATATTTTAATCAGACCCTTTGTTGATCTTATCAGATGACCCCCAGCAAGGTTTCTGAGCCTCTTTTTTTTTTTTTTTTGGCGAATTTTCTCACAAACAGATTAGAAGTAATTACAATAATCTCAAAGGGTTTTCAGCCACAACTGTTTCTAGTTTAAATGCTGCCGTTGCTAGGTTCTGTAGGAGAAACTGGAGAGCTGCTGATCACACACTATCGGCCTGCTTTCTGGAGTCTTACTTCTGAGTCTGCCTTAATTTTCACACAGACAGCATCATAGAGCGGATTTCTGTTTTCTGCTCTTACTCTTGCTGAAGGAGAGTCAATCAAGCAAGTCTTTGCAATTTTATGTAGTAGAGAGAATTTAAATATAATCGACATTAGTTCTAATACCGAAGAATGCTATGACTCCAGAGAAATTTCCCAGCCTTTCTGAGGTTCAGACTCCTTCATTTCTACAACAACAAACACCATTACACAGGCTCTCTTCTGGTGTTAATGTAAGTGGTTGATAAAGGCTATGGTAGAGAAAGGCGTGTCGCATTTCTGGATCTCAGGAAAGAGTGTATATATGAAAACTCTGTAGTTCTTGATTCAGCAGCTTGTATGCTAAAACTGGCTCCCATGCAAGGATGACATGCAAAGTCATGATATCTTTTTTAGGGGGGGTGGGGCATTTTAGGGTCAGGGAGAAACCTGGTGCCAGGGAAACTCCCAGGAATCTATAAGGATGACCCCAGCTAAGACTCCTAGCAATAGTGCAGAGGGTGCCTGAACTGGCCAGCTTCTGTAATTAGATTGGTGGCTACCCTAATTGTCATCAGAGAGCCTTCATCCAGCAACTGAGGGACGCAAATGCAGAGATCCACAGGCAAGCACTGGACCGAGTGCCGGGAATCCTGTAGAAAAGTGGGAGGAAGGATTGTAGGAGCCAAGTAACCCACGGAAACAACTAACATGGGCTCAAAGGAGCTCACGAACTTTGGACTGACAGCTAGAGAGCCTGTGTGAGACGGATCTAGGCTCTCTACATATGTGTAGAGAGGAGGAGGAGCTTACATATGTGTAAAGGGAGGAGCTTAGTCCTACCTCAGCTTGGTACGCTTTGTTGATACTCATGAAAGGCCTGCCCCTTTCTGAACAGAAACAGAGGAGGAGTGGATGAGGGGGGCAGAAGGGAGGTGGGGAGAAGGAATGGGAGGAGAGGAGAGAGGGGAAATTTCAGTCAGGATTTAAAATAAATGAAAAAATTAATTAATAATTTAGAAAAAACACTGTAGACAAGCAAAAGGTTCAAACCACAGCTGGCTGTTTTTAGAAAGGTATATTTAAAATAAAAATCTGTTCTTAGGATGCTTATATTAAATTCAATAAAACGAAGGCAATTCATAAAAAAATCCATAAAAATCAATCTACTCAAAGTATTTTCTCCCAGTTATAAAAGTAAACATTGGAAATGTGATTCTGAGCCAAGAATAAAAGACTCTAAGTTGCCACAAAAGCCTCTGATCTTTGTCTTTTTGCTTTTTCCATTTTGTTTTATTGAGACAGGGATTCACCATAAAAGCCCAAGTTTGCCTATAACTGGTTATGCAGACTATGCTGGCCTTGAATTTACAGTGATCCTCCTGCCTCTGCCTTCTGAGTGCTGAGATTACAAATAAGTATCACTATCTTTTAACTTTTAACTAACAAAAGGATGAAGGTAGTATGTTATAGTATATTATCTACTTCAGGAGATCAAGGCCAGCCTGGGCTACAAGGTGAGTTCAAGGCCAGCTGGGCAAACGTGCATTCTACCTACTGAGAGACTGTCCAAGTAGCAAAATCCTACTCAATAAATCCCAGGCTGCCACACCCTCAGAGCAAGCCGAGTTCTCAGGAAAAGAATTCTTGCTTCAAGGGTTTGGAAAGAAGGCTGCCTTACTCTGAGTTTTTCTACGCATGGCATCTTGTTACCTTTCTAGCCAGTGACCCTGGGTTTTAACTAATGAACACCAGCTGTTTTTATCTTGCTTTCCACCCCTTCACACTTTACCTCGGTCTCTCTGGTCTCACTTCCATCGAGATCTTAACCAGGGAAAATTGAAACAGTGTCAAAGTTCTTTAAGTGGGGCCTTGCTTTCAAGGCTGCAAGATTTTACACTGAAGGAAAAAGAGGCAGCCATTGTTGGAGCCTGGAAGCCAAACCACCTCCAATGTGTCAAAATCCTTTTGTGGTTTTTCATAATCATACAAGCAAAGCTTTCAGTAAGGGGCAATCCATAAAACAAACCAAGGAGTCCACAGCGGAGCCCGAACTGTAATTGTGAACACCTGTGTGGCAGGCGGCAGCGAGCAAACCATCAATGCAGGAATGGTTGCGCAGAGAGAACAATCCATGGGGGGTGGGGCAGGGTGGGCTTTGAGCCAGGCCGAGAACATCTGTACATCTGTTAGCAGAACCTGCTGCAAAAGGGTTTCACTGTGCCTGCCAGATGTGGACCTAGAGAGCTCAGCTAGAGGGAAAATATGAGCAATTAGTGAACTCCAGCTCACGAAAGACAATGCCCAGAGAATGTGGAGAGGCTTCGACACAGAAAGCCTCCGCAAGCCCAGTGACCTGGAGGCTTCTACTGTGTTCAGAAATACTCTTCCACCCATCCACATGTCTGTCTCCAAATGTGATCACCCTCTCGTTTGGACGACTCATAAGTACACCAGTAAGTGCGGCTTCCATTATGTTAAACACTTAAACCATGGGTTCCCCCAAACTGCACCTGATCCTGTCAGGATGAGTCCCCACTTAAACTGATAGCCTGTTGGCCTTTCTACTTAAATTGAAAAATGTTTCCCAGGGGCATCAGAGGCTTCTGAAAATGGAATCAAATTGAGTTATAAACTCATTTTCTGAATTGTTTTTTTTAAATGCCTGTTTGCATAACCTATTCTTCTAAGTTCAACCCAAAATCTGCCTCCATTAGTTATACTGATTCATTGTCGTCTGAGCTTGCAACAGTCTCTATACACTTGATACTTGAATTGTCTGCTCTGTTAAGACTGAAAACAGCAGAATGAAGGACGGGCCTTTCTCTGCCCATCTCTCAAACGTTCAGCACTATCCTTTGTGTCCAGTGTGTACTAAGGAAAGAAGGGAAGACACAGAGCTAAGAGAAGAATGGAAGGCCATTTCTCTGGATTTTTTTTCAGAGACCGATAGTAATCCCATCATTCGAAGGGCTCCGTTGATGAGAAAATGCTTGCCTAGTGTGGTGGTTTGGATGAGAAATGCAACCCACAGGCTTGAGTTTTTGAGTATTTGATTCCTAGTTGGTGCCATTGTTTGGGGACCCTGCCGTTTTGTTGGAAGAAGCACATTACTGAAGGCTTGGTTTGAGAACACAGCATCGCACGCTTCCGGTTTGCTCTTTCGCGTGTGTGTGTGTGTGTGTGTGTGTGTGTGTGTGTGTGTGTGTATTGAACCCTTGGTTCATTCCCTAAGTACTGCAGGAAAAACAAAAACGGAACAAGAAAATAGGCTATGATCAGGTGAATCCCCCACCGAGAATTACTATGATGTTACACTTCTCTCTCTCTTTTGAACAAATCTCTGGGTTGTGTAGACATGGTTTTAGTATGAACCCAAGCATACAGAAAACATTTAGTAAACGCTCATAGAGGTTATAATATGGACAGCAGTTTTGAACTTTGTCTTCAAGAACAAACACTAAAACGATAGTGTAAATCATCTTGGGGAATTGGCAACAAAACCAAAATTTGAAATTATAACATCACTTCTAGAAATAGCAGAGATCGCACGCTGAGTGGGCAGACTGAATCCTTTGCAGTGGTTTTACCACGTCTAGTGATCAAAATAACCTCTGGGGTTCGTTTCTTCCTGGTCTTACCTTCCCGGATGGCTGTGAAGGGGACGCCCTCCTCTGTGTTCATGCTGATGACTTTCAGAGCTACCAGTTGTCCGTTTATCCTAGGAAGGGACAGGGAAGACACACACACACGCTCGCTGAGATGGTCCAAAGCAACGGCTCACACATAGACACTAGAACAAAGGCTTGCATGCCTCCAGAAGCCCTAGACTATAAACCTACATATAAAACATGTGGCATATATATTTCCCAGTAGCCTTTCTTTACTTGTGTGGTAGATTTTCTTTATAGAACATTCAAAGTAAGCAGTAAGGCGCCCAGAGGCCACCTCCCTCCTGATGTTTGCTGATCCCTGTGGTCCACTTAAGCCAGGCTTGTCTGCCATCTAACTTTGGCTGTGGCTTCATAACCCTCTCCTTGCTCTTTTCTGTCCACTCTCTGCAGAGTCCCTGGGGACATACTTTTCAAATGAAAGTCAACATGTCACTTACTTTGCAAAATCTAGTGTTTCATCATTCTCTCTCTCCTTTTCCTCTCCCTCCATCTTCTCTCTACTTATTTATAGTTTTGTTTAGATATTAGATAAGTGTAGATATCCAAGAAGGTTTTTTACGACCATGTTGCTTCTAATACAGAGAGATTCACTCTCAATAATCTGTTCTCTCTCGGTTTCATAAACAAGCTAGCTTTGAACTTCTAACAATCCTCCTGCCTCAACTTTTCAAGTCCTGGCTGGGATTACAGGCATAAACCACCATGCCTGGATTTGTTATTCACTCTTGCACAATGGGATATTTAATATTGTTATAGTATTTTATCATACAGACACACCACAGTGTGTTCTGCCAATTCCAAATTCTCATAAATTACAGTTTGGGGTTATTTTAAGCATACCATGATGGGCATGGTGGCTCCTGTTGTAACCCTAGCCCTTGAGAGGCTGAGGTAGGAGGAAGATTGCAACAATGTCAGACTGGTCTACCTGGTGGGTTCCAGGGACTAGCTTGGGTTAGCATGAGACTGTTTCCCTTAAGGAAACAATGGGTACTATGGGAAAAGATTTAGCTATAGAAATGATCATCATGGGTTTTTTTAATTTTATTTGGTTTTTGCTTTAAAATTCATTTTTAGAGAACAATTTTAGAATTCTAGAAAAATTGAGAAGATAGTATAGAAAGTTCCCATATCCTTACACTCTGTTTCTACTACTGTTGACTCTTACTTAGCAAGGCAAAGCTATTACAATTGATGAACCAAGCTGGGCACGGTGACCCACACCTGTAATTCTAGCACTTGGAAGATGGAGGAAGGAGAATCAAGGAGTTCATTTGAAGTTCTTAGCTACATTTGAATTTCAGCCAGAACTGAAATACATGAATCTGTCTTTTTAAACAACAACAACAAAAAAGAACAAAACAAAACAAACAAACAAAAAAACCAAAACACTACACTAGTGTATAATAATGATAATAATTAATGAACTAATATTGATGCAGTGTGATTAAAGCCCATTAGGATTCCTTCAGCTTTTACTTCATGACCTTCTTATTGCCCAAGATGCTATCCAGGACCACATTTAGTTGCTGTGTCTCCCTAGGGTCCTCTTGGCTGTGCACTTTGCCAGATTTTCCTTGGGTTTGGTGACCTTGATGGTTCTGAGGCGTGCTGGTTAAGAACTTCATAGAGTTTCCCTCTCACGGACTTTTTCCCTGAAGTTTCTCTTAAGATTAAACCGGGATTCTGAATTTGGGGATGGTCAAGAGCCATCTTGATGATATTGTACCATGGGGACTCTCTTTTGCCATGACTTGGGACTTTGGGAGTTGACGGTAACTGCCTGTCTAAGGTAGCACTCATTGACTGTCTATTGTAAAGTGACTATTTTAGAATCGACATCGCTAAGTGTAACGTGCACTTTGGGCATGAACCCACTGAGATCCTCTTCCGACAGAGTAGATCTGTATAAGAAATCTGGAATTCTTTTGCATGGAAAATTTATTTCTCCTCTTTTATTTATTAATTTATTGAGCCATTCATTTGTAGCAGCAGCGACTCATAGATATTTTATTCTTTGGGTTATAACTCAATACCACTTAATTTTGTGCCCTGGTTTTGGCAGGTTTTCCCCTTGGTAACTCTTCCATTGATGCCCACGCCACTTTGCCAAACCCCTCATCGGGGGTGGGGAGCTTAGTTTTGTTTTTACCTCTACAGTCTGGCCTATGCATATAACGTTTTTTAATTTCAATTTCTTTACTTCTGGAACTGCATTTTCCCCAGTAGTTTCTGTCTATTTTGTTCCTTCCTCACCTTTTTACAGGAGCATTTGACATAGATTTTTACTGCTTGCTTTCACTTGCCTTTCAAGTTTCGAGCTTAATTTTTTTTTAATGTGGGAAATACTAATTTCCCAGAATATTTTTCTGAGAG
>PVIU01017739.1:0-41105 GCA_004026605.1 Ondatra zibethicus
TAAGCAAAGCATCCTACCATAGGGAATTGGCACCAAGGAGCCAGCTCATGCACCAGGGATAGATCCTGTTCCCATTGTCAGGGACCCCACAAACAGACCAAGCCACACAACTATCTCCCACATGCAGAAGGCCTAGTTTGATCCCATGCAGGATCCCCAGCTGTTGGTTGAGAGGCTGTGAAGTCCCAGGAGCTCCACTCAGCTGTCTCTTTAGATTTCACAGTCATGATATTGACTCCCATTTGTTCATATAATCCCTCCTCCCTCTCTTCAACTGAACTGCAGGAGCTTGGTCCAGTGATTGGCTTTGATTCTTTGCATCTGTTTCCATCAGTTGGTGGATGTAGGTTCTGTTGAGTTTGTTCTTTGACAATTTTTATGTGTATTAACTACATACTGATTATTGTAACCGTCTATGCTCCCTGATCTCCCTCTAACTCTTATTAACACATTCTCCTTCAAGTAACTTCCTCACATTCATGACATTTTTGTTGTTTTATTTTTATATCTTTTCATTTCAAAGATACTGAATTTAATCAGGATTATCTGTGTGACCATGGGCTTGAATGTATCTATGGAAGTTTAGTGGTTTCCTCAATGGGTATACAATGGAAAACGATGACCACCCCTCCTCGAGAATTCATTAGTAGCCAATAGTATAGCAGGGAAGAGTAGGGCTCCATTAACCCCTCTGTGATCTATGATTGACTCTTTATAGGCCCAGTCTTATGTAAGCCTATTACTAGGCAGATTGCTGTTGTAAATAGCATGTTTGACAGCTTCATAATTATTCTCGCCTAGAAGTCTGTTGCTGTCATTACCCGGGCATTCCACCCTCCCCACAAGACAGCAATCAAGATATGTGAGGTTCTTTAAAAATAAGATCTTATCAACTGGTTTTGCTGGCCAACTAAGAAGAATGGCAAGAACCTGTGTTGTTTGGGCACCAGGCTCTTTGGGACCATCCTAATCAACATTTAATGAGGAGGTATCTTAAACCTGGCACTGGGGTTGTGCTTAGTAACTCTTGGCTTTCAGTAGTGGTGCTATCCAGACATGCAGAATAGTCTCTTTTCACGTACAACTTCTAACAGGATTACAGAGTAGCCATTTTCCACATGTCTATTCCATATACCCTTAGTTTTGTTTAACTTTACTCCTCCATCAGTTCTCCTATGCCACCAGATCCAGCCCTTTTGCCAAACTGTAAATCCCCCCGTCTGCTTTTATGCCAGTCATTTCTACTATCTCAATCCCTTAAGACATACCCCATACCAATGCCTCTTCTCTAGTTTCCTCACTTCTTAAGCATTCCACACAAGTTTCAAGATTTGAAGTTAGGATCCACATGTGGGAGAACACGTATGTGCTACCTCCTTTCCCCCAAACAAACATCTCACATATGCCCACACAAAAACAAATAAACATAGTAAAAGTGAGCCGTTGGACTCAACAGAGACTTCTCAAAAGAAGGAACACAGCTGTCTAATACTTTAAAATGATGTTCATAATGTATATATGTATTTAATAACTATTAGTGAAAATGAGGTCATGAATTTGAATGAGAGCAAGGAGGAGTGTGTGTGAGGGTTTAGAGGGAAGAAAGAATGGGAGAAAATGATATAATTATATTCTAATGTCAAAAGTAAAAGAAATAAGTTTTAAAATTGTTTAAAATGTTAAACATTATCCATCATGAAATGCAAATTAAGCAACACTCTTGGTGGGAGTGTAACTGATATAGTCACTATGGAAGTCAATTTTTGCTTCCTCAAAATGCTAGAAACAGAAAGACAATTTGACTCAGTTGTGTAATTCCTGGGGATATACTCAAAAGATTGTGTATCTTACTTTAGAGATACTTGCTTAACCATGTTCATTTCTGCTTTATTTACAGTTAATTAGGAACTGTAATTAGCCCTGATGCCCATCAAATTATGACTGGATAATGAATATGAGGTACATATGTACAATGGAATTTAATTCATCTGTAAAGAAAAATGAAATTATGAAATTTGTAGGTAAATGGATGAAACTAGAAAGCTTTAAACTGAGTACTGTAACCTGAGCTCAGAAAGGTAAATGCCATAGGTGCTCAGTAGAGGTCAGAAGACAATTTGCAAATGCAATTGTTTACCTCTGTTATGCAGGTCCCAGGGATCAATCTCAGGACATCAGACTTGGCAAGCACTGAAACAAACAAAAAACTTCAGCAGGACAAAAGAAATACCAAAACAAAATACACACATAAAATATGGAATCTTTTTTGTGCCAATCAACTACTCCTGGACATAGGACCTGCCTTGGAGCGTGATTGATATACCTAGTCCACTTTCTCTTCTCAGTGCCCTGTGTGAACCTGTGAGGATCTTGTGTGTACTGTCACAGTCTCTGTTGTGTCTCAAGATGCTATTTTCTTGGAGTCATCTACCACCTCTGGCTCTTACAATCTTTCTACCTCTTCTGCATAGATTCTGAGCCTGAGAGGAGGGGTTCGATAGAGTTATCCCATTTAATGATGAGTGATCCAAAGAGTCTTATCCATGCACATTGTCTAGTTGTGGGTAGCCGTTTAAATTTGCACCGACTGCAAGAAGAAACTTATTTATGACAGTTGAATGATGCTCTGACCTATGAGTATATCCATATGTCATTAGGAGTTATTTTATTGTTATGTTCCTTTAGCAGAATAATACTAGTAGTTTTTCTGTTTGGGTCTATGACCCTAGTCTTAGTTTCTTGGTCACTTCAGAAGTATCAGATATGGGTTCCATCTCATAGAATGTGGCTTCTGTACAATCAAAAAGTGGTTGGTCACTTCTGTAACTCTCGTGCCACTACTGCACCACTGTGTTTTTCAGGCATACATTTCAGAGCTTGTAACTGGATGATATAGATGATTATTTTTCTTCTCTGATATAAACCTTAATGAAGTGTCTATTTTTGCATGGATAAATTGTGCCCCAGACACTCATTGTTGAGTTCAATCTGTCTATCTTTAAAATAGAGAAACTGTTTTGCTTTTAGGAAAACATAGGTTTACAATTATTAGGAGGTTACTTTTTGACATATGTCTTCTGTAATTTGTAAACTATGGGACATTTCTCAAGCTGATCTGGTCATACCATATTCCTTCTTCCACTTCCAGAATAATATCATGCATACCAAGTAGTCTCTAAGCTTACCTCTGAAAACTGACAGAGAAGTCCTCTCTCTCTTTCTCTCTCTCTCTCTCTGTGGTGTATATGTGTATGTGTGTGTGTGCTGAGGATCAGGCAAACAGGAAACTACTGTACCTCTGAGCTGTGCTCTCAGATCAATTTCTTCTTTTATAATAACAGCATAAATAGATGTTAAGATACAACCAAACCTTTAATTTTTCTTCTATATTCATTCTAATTCCAACCCTAAAATCTAATGTTATTTTTTCACTAAATAAATATGTGAATATCACTTACATATAATTTATAGATGTTTAATGTGTTCTAGTATAGATGGAATGTATTTAAATAAATAATAGTTTATAAATTTAGTAAACTTATAATTTAGGAACTATATTTAGTTCAAATAATTATCACAGTTTACGGTAACAATACAGTTTTGATTATGTAAATTTAAATGTTGGATGTAAAGCCTAGGTTCATAGAATTTTATGTGCTTTACCTCATGAATTGCAGGATGGAACACAGACCAAATTTCCTCAGGCAGTTAAAAACACATTATTAGAGATGCAGGGTGGGCAAAAGATTTTGTTATTACTTTTTTTGCTAAGACTTAGACCTAACCACTAGTTTATGAAGCAACAGTCCTGCATATGTAAGAACTAGGAATTATAATATTGAATTTCTATTAACTGATTGCCTAAAGCAGACTGCTCATAAAAACACAGCTTCTTCATGGCTAAAAGTCTGTCCCTCAAGTGTGTTGTAATACATTTTCAGTATGCAATAAAATGATCCTATTTTAGTAATATTATATATAATCAGTCCTTTTAGTTTGTAGTAAATACAGATTTTCTCTCTAGCCAGAGATTAAGTATTAATTGAAATGATAAACATGATAGTTTAAAGTAATCTAGCATTGCTTCTAAACTGAAAAACAGTGAATAACTGGTAGATTTGGGAGAGGAAGTTTTGTCCTCCTTTAAAAATATTTATAGTCTTCACAGACAAAGAAAGAAAAATAAAACTATTTGAAAGGTACAGCTTCTGTCTTAAGGAAACCTACTTTCTTTCTTTTTTTTTTGATGCTGGTGTATTCACTGGAGAAATATAGTATCCTTAGACAGAGACCACCTGTATCAGTTAGTATGATAGTACCATACTACCCTCTGACTGTGGCAAAATGGTCAACACTCATCTAGTACTCTTACTCTGTGGGAAGGGGGCATGCACTTTACTACTTATATATACACTTACTCTATTGGTTGTCTTTATTGGCTCTTCCCTGTTCAGTAAAATATTTGCATCTTCATTACCAGCATAAAACTATTACAACATAAAATACCACAACTTGCCAGGAAAAATTATCAATGTCTACAACTTTACTTTGATCTATACTTTACAAAATTATGTATTTTCTTTAAAAATATGTCACAATTTTATGCAAAAATGCACTTCATAATTTAATTAAACCCTTGCTTATTTGCTAGATAAATATTGCAGATCTTTCATTTTGAAAAATACTTATGTTATTTAACATGCATTCAACTAAGTGTGTAGCTGAAGCCCCAAAAACAATCCCACACCAGTTAAGAATTATGGATAATAAAAAAGGTTCTTTATTTAAGGGGAAAAACTTACAGATCGCCATCCCAAATAACAGTCCTCTCTTCGCAAACTTCTCCATTGAGAAGTCAGGTGTAATTCTGATAGGTTTACCTTTATATGTTACTTGACCTTTCTCCTTTGCAGCTCTTAATATTCTTTCTTTACTCTGTATGTTTTGTGTTTTGATTATTATATGGCGGGGGGATTTTTTTTTTATCCAGTCTATTTGGTGTTCTGTAAGCTTCTTGTACTTTCATAGGAATATCTTTCTTTAGGTTGGGAAAGTTTTTCTTCTATAATTTTGTTTATAATGAATGGGAGCTGGAAGCAAGAGAGAAAGCACAGGGTTCCCGATCCTGCTCCCACTTATGCTGAGAAGAAGGTATATTCTTTCCTGTTTGGGTGGAATGTTCTATTATGTCTGTTAAGTCCATTTGATTCATTACATCTGTTAGTTCTCTTATTTCTCTGTTAAGTTTCTGTCTGGTTGACCTGTCCATGGTGAGTGTGTGGGGTTTGATGTGTGATTTGAGTTCTAGTGATGTTTCTTTTACATAAGTGAGTGCTTTTATATTGGGGGCATAGATATTCAGGATTGAGACTTCATCTTGATGAATTGTTCCTGTTATGAGTATAAAGTGTCTTTCTCCATCTCTTCTGATTGATTTTAGTTTGAAGTCAATTTTGTTAGATATTAGGATAGCCATACCCACTTGTTTCTTAGGTCCATTTGATTGGAAAACCTTTTCCCAACCCTTTACTCCGAGGTAGTGTCTGTCTTTGTGGTTGAGGTGTGTTTCTTGTAAATAGCAGAATGTTGGATCCTGTTTTTGTATCCATTGTCTTAACCTATGCCTTTTTATAGGTGAATTGAGTCCATTGATATTAAGCGATATTAATGACCAGTGGTTGTTAATTCTGGTTGTTCTTTTGGTGGTAGTGTTTGTGTGTTTTTCTTCTTTGAGTTTGTTGGTGGAGGATTGTCAGATGTCTGTGCTATTGTGGGTATTGTTGGCTTCCTTGGGTTGAGGTTTTCCTTCTAGTACTTTCTATAAGGCTGGGTTTGTTGTTACATATTGTTTAAATCTGTTTTTGTTCTGGAATATCTTGTTTTCTCGATCAATGGTTAAAAAAAAAAAGCATTGCTGGATATAGTAGTCTGGGCTTGCATCCATGGTCTCTTAGTGTCTGCAGCAAATCTATCCAAGACCTTCTGGCTTTCATGGTTTCCATTGAGAAGTCAGGTGTAATTCTGATAGGTTTACCTTTATATGTTACTTGACCTTTTCCTTTGCAGCTCTTAATATTCTTTCTTTATTTTGTATGTTTTGTGTTTTGATTATTATATGGCGAGGGGATTTTTTTTTGATCCAGTCTATTTGGTGTTCTGTAAGCTTCTTGTACCTTCATAGGAATATCTTTCTTTAGGTTGGGAAAGTTTTTCATCTATAATTTTGTTGAATATATTTTCTGGGCCTTTGAGCTGGAATTCTCCTACTTCTACCCCTATTATTCTTAGGTTTGGTCTTTTCATGGTGTCCCAGATTTCCTGAGTGTTTTGTGTTAAGAATTTGTTGGATTTGATGTTTTCTTTGACCAATGAGTCTATTTCCTCTGTAGTATCTTCAGTACCTGAAATTCTTTCTTCTATCTCTTATATTCTGTTGGTTATACTTATCTCTGCAGTTCCTGTTCATTTAGCCATATTTTCCATATCCAGCCATTCCTCAGTTTGTGTTTTCTTTATTACCTCCATTTCGGTCTTCAAGTCTTGAACTGTTTCCTTTACCTGTTTGATTTCTTTTTCTGGGTTTGCTTGTGTATCTTGAGGGATTTATTAATTTCTTCTAACTTTGTGTTTGTCTTCTCATCCATTTCTTTAAGGGAGGGGTCACCTGGGGAGGGTGATGTACTTTCTATGGGGTCCTATAAAACTGAAATGATGGTTAAGTTTCAAGATTACTGCTTGGTATAATTGCAAATATTCACTGAGTAGTTGTCGGGGATTTTATGAAGCTCTTATTTGAAGTTCTGGGCAGAACATTGTAAGAAGGTGCACCACTTCAGCTAACCAAGTTGGAATCATTTTGAGCAGCTGGTACACAAAACCGATATTAAACTAGCACTATTAGCATCATGATATCATATCAACTAGGTGGAATCATTGTAGAGCCCATCATCTTTCTGGAAACTTCAAAGATTACTGCAGGAAAATTTATTGTTCATTGTGGAAAACTTAAATATTATTTATGTAAACATTTGTTCAATGAAAGCTATGATAGAGACAAAAATATTTATGAGGAAAAGTAAAATCTTTCCTAAATTTATTCTTTTTTCCTGTTCCATACCAGATGGCTCCTGATATGAGACAGAAGTTCTGAATTTTTCTTTTAACAACATGCTTGAATTTAGAGAAGAATAGCCATTGTCCAACTCCAAAGGCAGCTTTAATTTTTAAGTAGCGATATATACATATTTAGGTAAAGCAATTTTTACACTTCAGATGACTGTCATCATAAGTCAGATTTCTATGCGCTTGGTAATACTTTTGGGAGAGTTATCTTTTCTCCTTTAGGCATCTAGATGTTCAAGGTCTCTCAATATTTTGAAGATGAGTATTTTTTTGCAAAGACAAGAACAGAATCCTACCTCTATCCTTACAAGTTTCCTTACCACTTATATAATTGTTACCTCTGTGAATGAGCTGTTATTTCTCATTCTTAAAAGGTTTCTCTTTTTCAAACTGAATCTTTATTAATTTTGATGGTATCCATAGTTTTTCTTCTGTGGAAACAAGAGCAAAACCCCTTGCCCAATGTAGCACATCTCCTAGTTTCCACTATGAGGTTAACACATTCTTGAAATACACTGGATTTAATTCAGAAGTTTGTCCTATTATCCAATGTTTCTCTGCTGCCGTTGTTCCCTTTGAAGAGGCCAATTCAGATGCCAATATTCTGGAGTAATAATAGTCACATCCACACCTGTGTCTATTAATCCCTCAATTACAAATTTATGTCTATGCACTCTCAGCTTTGGTCTTTGATCATTTATAGAAGTCTGCCAAAATGTTTCTATTGGAATTTTTGATTAATCCTCCATGTTTAATTCCATCATCCAGAACAGTATGGTTTTTATACCAGGCACTGGATTTTTAAAATTTTCCTGGTGAGACATGTCCTCTACCATGACTGGAAATGACTGGAGCATGTTTGACTTGGGAGCCTGTGAGATGCTCCCCCAAGGAGTTTCCAAATTGTATTGGGTTGCTTTGTCTGTCTTTTGTTAATTTACATTCATTGGTCCAATGTTGGCCTTTGCCACATCTTCTACATAATCCAGAAGATTGAGACCTTCTATTTTAACATTCCCAGAGAGGACATTATTTCTAGGAATTCCTTGTCTCCAATCCATTCCCAGATGCCCTATTCTACCACAATTAAAACATTTGGCATTTTGATGTCTCTTCACACCTTTGGAAATTGCTTCTCCTACCCAACTCTCAGTATTATAGTCAAGTGTCTCAACGTTCATTGTATGCAGTATTTACTCATACATTGGTGCTGATCTCACCTTTAAAGGCCCAGGTATCTTTGTGCTTTCAAAGTTGACATTTTTCTAAAGCCAGACAGTCAAGTACTCATCTAGTTTCCGGATCTGTTACTCCTATTTATACAGCCTTAGTTAATCTTTGTAAAACAACACTAAAGGGCTCTATTTGGCCTTGTTTAACCTTAGTATATAATTCAACTGTTTTTCCTCGTTCTTGAATCCTGTACCAAGAATTTAAGGCTGCTTGCTGTGTAGCATAGGGACAAGATTTGTTCATCATTAAAAGCTTGATCCTGTGGATCAGCATAAATGCCCTCACCAAGAATTTGATCTTGGGAAGCCTTAAATCATTTTGCTCTTTCCTGTTGTTCTAAAATTTTTGTCTCTTCTCACTAGTGGCATTAAGATAGTACTTGTGGCCCATCTTCCAGGACCACTGAAAGTAATTTAAACAGATTGTGTGGGGTATCCTTATTGCTGGAAGACTTATTGCTGTTTCAAATCCTTTTGTAAAACCTGAATCTCTTGACTTGTGAGTAGTTCTAATTATTTCATTGAGTCACATAACCTGTGGTCCTCATTCTTCACATATGATTCCAAGGTATGAAGTTTTTCCATTAAGAATAATTTCTCATTTTTGGATATGATTTGGATGGTGTGTAGATTGCCTTCCTGGAGAGATAGTCTATCTGATAACTTATACCATTTTAACCAATTTCGATTGTCAAATTTGGTAGTACGAGTTCTTTTAGATAATTTCTCAGCACCCTTTGACATGGATTGAATTTTTCTGTCTAATTAATGCATTCTTTTGAATGGTATTTTTTTCAGCTAACTTGATTTTTGAACTATTAATCCTGTTAGCTAGCTGTTCATTATTATTCTGTAAGGACGGTATCATTTCCAAATTGTCTCATTCTTGGCTCTGTTATGAAACCATTTTCTTAAGCATATAATATGAAAAAAGGCTAAATATCAATAGCAAATAAATGGATGTATCAGAAAAACCATATCAGCCTTAAAGAATACCATTTATAGTATAAACAAAAAGGTTATTAAATTCCTGGATGGTGATATTATCTGAAATTATATACCTTTCAAATATATTAATTTATTATTGATAAAATGAACTTACCTTTATTATGATATTTCAGTAAATTTTTGTAGGACTAAAAATCTTTATTGGCTAGCAGGTGTTGCTGTTGTGACTGCATGGCAGAGAGACATGTCCAGTGGCTGCATGAACAGTCTGGCTTGGTTCTGCTTTAGTGCCTGCTTGAATACTGAAAAATATGCTTTGCTTGACAAATTAAGAACAATTAAATTGATTCTGTACATGGAGAAATTTTTTTGGTGGACAGAATATCAAGGAACCGAATATACCGATGCTGGGAACAGCAGGGAAAGCAACAGGGTTGGGGTTGGGGAGGAGTGTGCACAAGCTCGGGAAATTGCCAAGTTGCTGTGCAGTAGGCCCACCAAAGGGGTAGTTCTGCTGCAGCAGGGTTTTGGCAAAAAGAAAAGAAAGAAAAACACCAAAAAACACTTAGTAGTTGAAATCAAGCCAGGTGGATGGGGGTAGGAGACCTTCTGGGCCTTTTGGGCCAGTCTTGGTTGGTGTGTAGTTGGGATTCATGTGGGACACCAGATGTAGATGAATGCTATAAAGTAGTCCCACACTAGCTCAGAATTGAGTATAATAAAGGATTCTTTATTTAGGGGTAGACTCACAGATCACATTTCTCTGTATAAGCACGGGACAGGAACCAAATCCAGCAGGAAAAAGAGAGAGAGAGAGAGAGAGAGAGAGAGAGAGAGAGAGAGAGAGAGAGAGAAAGAGAGAGAAGCTGTGCAAACTTTATGTTTGCATTTATAGTACAAGAGACCATGCCAAAGTGGGTTGGTATCTTAAAGGCTATTGGCTGAAGGAGTTCCCACAGCAAGCTGCAAAGGAAAATGGCAAAGTAACATATAAAGACAGACCTATCAGAATTATATGCAACTTCTCAATGGAAATACTGAAAGCCAGAAGATTCTGGACAGATGTGCTGCAGACATTAAAAGACCACGGTTGCGAGCCCAGACATCTATACCCAGCAAATCTTTCAATAAACATAGATGGATAAAACAAGATATTACATTTCAAAACCAGATTTAAGGAATAACTATCCAAAAAAAAAAAGCTTCACAGAAAGTACTTGAAGGAAAATTCCAACCCAAGGAAATTAGTTGCCCCCATGAAAACACAGGCAACAGATAACCTCTCACCAGCAAACCCCAAAGAAGTGAAACATACAAACACTACCATTGAAAAAAATAACAGGAATTAACAATCACTGGGCATTAATATCTCTTAATATCCATATACCCAATTCATTTATAAAAAGACACAGGCTAACAGAATGATACACAAAACAGGATCCATCCTTCTACTGCATATAAAATACATATCTCAACCTCAAAGACAGACATTACTTCAGAGTAAAGGGTTGGGAAAATGTTTTCCAATCAAATATACCTAAGAAGAATAAGGGTATAGCTATCCTAATATCTAACAAAATAGACTTCAAACTGAAATCAATAAAAATAATGAAGGACACTTCTTACTCATCACAGGAAAAAAATCCATCAACATGAAGTCTCAATTTTGAACACCTGTAGCCCAAATACAAGAACACCCACATATGTAAGAGAAACATTACTAAAGTGTAAATTGTACATTATACCTCACACACTAATAGTAGGAGATCTCAACACCCCATTCTCACCAATAGACAGGTCTGTCAGACAGAAACCTAAGAGAGAAATAAAGGATCTAACAGATGTCATTACTCAAATGGACAGAAAAGACATCTATAGAATATTTCATTCAAACATAAAAGAACATACCTTCTCAACACCTCATGGAACATTCTCTAAAATTGACCACACACTCAGTAACAAAGCAAACCTTAGCAGATACAAAAAAATTGGAGTAACTTCCTATATCTTATTGGATTACTGTGGCTTAAAGTTAGAAGTCAATAACAACACTAACAGCAGAAAGCCTACAAACTCATGGAAACGGAACAATGCTCAGTTGAATCATCTCTGTGTCAGGGAAGAAATAAAGAAATTAAAGACTTCCAAGAAATCAATGAAAATGAACGCACAACATATTCAAATATGTGGAACACTATGAAAGCAGTGCTAAGAGGAAAGTTCATAGTACTAAGTGCCTACCTAAAGAACCTGGAGAACTCTTACACTAGTGTCTAAAAACGCATCTGAAAGAAAGCTCTAGAACAAAAAGAAGTAGACTCACCCTGGAGGAGTAGATGACAGGAAATAGTCAAGTTGAGGGCTGAAATCAATAAAATAGAAACAAAGAAAACAATCCAAAGAATCAATAAAACAAAGAGCTGGTTCTTTTAGAAAATCAATAAGATGGACAAACTCTTATCCAAACTAACCAAAAAGCAAAGAGAGAATACCTAAATTAACAAAATCAAAAATGAAAAGAGAGACATAACAACAGACACTGAGGAAATCCAAAGAATCACTAAGTTATACTTTGAAAACCTGTACTTCACAAAACTTGAAAATCTAAAAGAAATGTGAATTTTTTTTCTTAATAGGTACCATGTACCAAAATTAAATCAAGACAAGATGAACAATTTAAATAGACCTATAACCACCAAGAAAATAGAAGCAGTCATCAAAATCTCCCAACCAAAAAACAAAACAAAACAAAAACAATCAAACAAAAAACCCATGGCCAGATATTTCAGTCCAGAATTCAACCAGAACTTCAAAGAAGAGGTAATACCTGTACTTTTCAAATTGTTTCATACAATAGAAACAGGAGAGGCATTGCCCAACTCCTTTGAGAAGGCTAAAGTTACCCTGATATCCAAACCACACAAAGACTCAACTAAGAAAGAGAATTACACTTTCACTATTTGCAGATGATACATAAGTGACCCCAAAAATCCTATCAAGAAACTACTCTGGCTGATAAACAGCTTCAGTAATGTGGCAGGATAAAAGATCAACTCAAAAAAATCAGTAGACCTCCTATATACAAATGATAAAAGGGCTGAGAAAAAAAATCAGGGAAATATCACTCTTTATAATAGCCACAAATTACATAAAATATTTTTTTTGGTAACATTAACCAAACAAGTGAAAAAACTATATAACAAAACTTTAAGCTTTTGAAGAAAGAAATTGAAGAAAATATCATAAAATGGAAAGATCTCCCATGCTCTTAGATAGGTAGAATCAACATAATAAAAATGACAGTCTTACCAAAAGCATTCTACAGACTCAATGCAATCCCTGTCAAAATCCCAACATAATTCTTCACAGACCTCAAAAGAACAATGTTCAGCTTTATATAGAAAAACAAAAAAACCCAGGATAGCAAAAACAATCCTGTACAATAAAGGCACTTCCATAGCATCACCATTCCTGACGTCAAGTTCTATTACAGAGCTACAGTAATGAAAACAACTTGATATTGGCACAAAAACAGACAGGAGGACCAATGGAATCAAATTGAAGACCATGACATTTATCTACACTCCCATGAACACCTGATTTTTAACAAAGAATCTAAAATTATGCAACAGAAAAAGAAAGCATTTTTAGCAAATGGTGCTGTCGTAACAGGATACCAACATGTGGAAGAATGCAGATAGATCCATATCTATCCCCTTGCACAATATTCAAGTTCAAATGGATCAAAGACCTCAACGTAACTCCAGTCACACTGAAACTCATAGAAGAGAAAGTGGGAAGTAGCTATGAATACATGGGCATAGAAACTACTTCCTAAATATAGTACTAGTAGCACAGACACTGAGAACAACAATAAATGAATGGGACCTCCTGAAACTGAGAAGCTTCTGTATAGCAAATGACTCAGTCAATAAGACCAAATGGCAGCCTATGCCATATCTGACAGAGGACTGATCTCCAGAATATATAAAGAACTCAAGAAACTAGACATCAAAATACCAAATGATCCAATTAAATAATGGGGTAGAGATCTAAACAGAGAATTCTCAACAGAAGAATGTCAAATGGCAGAAAGACACTTAAGGAAATGCTAAATATTCTTAGCCATCAGGAAAATGCAAATTAAAATGACTCTGAGGTACCATCTTACATTATTCACAATAGTTAAGATAAAAAACATCAATGATAGCTTATGCTGTAAAGGATACAGAGTAGGGGAACATTCCTCCATTGCTTGTGGGAGTGCAAACTTATACTGCTACTTCGGAATTCAGTATGGTGGCTTCTCAGAAAATTGGGAATTAATCCACCTCAAGACCCAGCAATACCATTCTTGGGCATATACCCAAAAGAATGCACACAAAACATTTGCTCAACTATGTTCATAGCAGCATTATTTGTAATATCCAGAACCTGGGAACAACCTAGATACCCCTCAACCAAAAAAATGGATAAAGAAACTATGGTACATTTATTCAATGGAGTATTATTTAGCTGTTAAAAACAAAACAAAACAATGACATCTTGAAATTTGCAGGCAAATGAATGGAACTAGAAAAAAAAATCCTGAGTGATGTAACCCAGACCCAGAAAGAAAACACAGCATATACTCACTTATAAGTGAATATTAGATGTAAAGCAAAGAATAACCAGCCTATAGTCCATGACCCCACAGAAGCTAAGTAATAAGAAGAACCCTAAGAGAGACCATACATGGATTGCCCTAGGCAGTGGAAACACACAAGATTACCTCAGAAAATTGGGAGCATGTTTGGGGGTGATGAGAAGGGAGGATGGAAGGAGAGGGAAGAAGGAGATGGGGGAGGAGAACATGAAGGACTGGAATAGCTGAGATGGGAGGATAGGGAGGGAGGGCAAGGAAAGAGATATCATGATGGAGGAGCCATTATGGGGCTAGCAAGAGACCTGGCACGAGGGAAATTCCCAGGAATCCTCAAGGATGACTGCAGCTAAGACCTTAAGCAATAGTGGAGAGGGTACCTGAACTTGCCTTCCCCTGTAATCAGACTGATGACTACCTTAATTGTCACCATAGAACCTTCACCCAGCTACTGATGGACACAGATGCAGATATCTACAGCTAAGCACTGGGCTGAACTCCCAGTGTCCAGTTGAAGAGAGGGAGGAGTGAAAGTATGAGCAAATGGGTCAAGACCATGATGGAAAAACTTACAGAAACAGCTGACCCAAGCTAGTGGGAGCTCCCAGACTGATAGCAGGGGAGCCTTCATATGACCAAACTAGGCCCTCTGAATGTGGGCGACAGTTGTGTGGCTGGGATGATCTAGGGACCACTGGCAGTGGGACCAGGATTTATCCTTAGTGCTTTTGGAGCCTGTTCTCTTTGGAACAGTAGGTTGCTCTGCCTAGGTATAGGGAGGAAGGTCTTGGTCCTGCTGAAACTGACATGCCAAACTTTGTTGACTTCCCATGGGAGGGAAGCCTTACTCTCTCTGAGAATTGGATGGGGGTTGGGAAGGTGGGTGTAGCTTGAGGAAGCAAGGGACTGGGAGCTGGAATTGGTATGTAAAATAAAAAAAAAAGATTGTTCTAAAAAACAACAAACAAATAAATAAATCAGGTTTCTGTCAGCAGAACCTATTTCCTAGAGCCAAGGGAAAAAAAAAGAAAAGAAAAAGAAAAGGCCTTTCCTCTGGAGAAGTGTAGTCCCACCTGCTGTGATACCCATTCAAATAGTTCCTTGATTGAAATGGAGTTGCAGAAAAGTACATTGTGTTTTTACTTGGAGGTTCTTTTGAAAAACATGCAGAATGCCAAACAAAATCTGAACGTTACTTCTTGAGTTTTTATTCAGTTCAAGAGTTACATTAGCACTTGCTATAAATTATACTGAAAATGCACAATGGGTTTGTTAATTATTATTGGATTCAATTGAAATTGGAAAACTATATTTGACTTCACCCATTTGCTTATTTTTGTTCATTATAGATTCTAGTAACCAAACTGAGTTGGAAGCTACTTGAGATTTTGCCATGTGGGTTGGATTAAAACCAAACAATATGGCAGAGGACATTGATAAGGGCATTTGAAATGCTGGGCAGTGATAACTGAGTTGGCTAGAAATGCTGAAATAAGATGGTGTCTTACGACCTCATCATGGGCTGAAGAGATGGCTCAGAGGTTAAGACCATAGCATTTATTACCTTTGCAGAGGACCTGGATTTGGTTTTCAGCACCTACATGGTGCCTCCCAATCATGATTGAATTCTAGGGTATCCAACTTCCTCTGTTCTCCACAGACACTACACGTACATGATGCCCTCACATACACACACACACACACACACACACACACACACACACACACACAAAGTTAAATAAGTAAATATTTTAAAGAAAACCTCACCATTTCTAAGATAAGCAGAGCATTCAGCAAGAGGATGACTAGCCAAAATGATGAAGCCTATTATCTGTACTTAGAGTACACAGACACTCAGTGATGTTTATTTACTGTTATTTATTTTCTTCTCATGCTAAGGAAAAGAAAGCTTGTACAATTGAGTGCATTTGAGCCGTAAAAAAATAGAAACTATAATATACATTAAGAAGATCTTTCTTTTTTAAAAGAACATGATTTTTGTGTTAGGTTTTCAAAAGGAGGCAATGATTATGGCAGACTAAGAAAGAAAAATAATAGAAGGAAGTGACTTTTAGATGACTAAGAAACATTATTTTTGCCTTAATATTCATTTTAGAGTCTTTTTCACTGTATAATTATAATACTTATAATTTTACAATCTACTGATTAAGCACAGTTGTAACTTGGGCATATGAAATGCCAAACTACTGTGAAAGAAATGGAATCATACTATTAGCCAGTTCAACATTCCATGGAAATTAAGTAACCTAAGGTGTTAAATTATAGCCAATATAATTATTTTTATTATCCTTTTATGGAAAACTTACTTAAAGATGGTATAAAAATCATCTAGTGCAAAAGTGAATAAAATTTCTGCTATGATAAATTGGCTATGAGAAAATTCCCTTTGGCATGTATTAGAAGAGAAATAATAAAGACTTCTATAATTATAGATGTTTTCATATGACAGGATAAAGTATTAAAAACTAAACACATTATTTATAATGATTTGCAGTACCTATAGTGATTCAATTGGATCTTGGTCAAATAATTGTTAAGCTCTCTTGAGTATTAAATTTATTTCTTACCTTAATTTTTACTCCCTTACATAATGACATAGTTATTTCATTTCAATAAAGAGATGGGATAAATAATAAATATCTATGAAGCAATGTTTACAGTATCTTAGAATTTGCACATTGTTTTGAGGGGAGAGAAAATGATTGAAATTTATGCCAAAGCAAGTGTATTAAATCTCAGTTGGGGTGTCTTAAAGAAATCAATGCCTATGAAAGCTTAGGACTCAGCAACCGTGTAACTTTCCCTTTATAAAAATTGCAAGTGGTATCTGGATACTGCAGGCAAGAGAAATCATCTGTGTAAGGGCCTAGGGATATAAAAGAACATTTCTTTTGTTAAATAGTAAAAGTGACTGAGTATGATAGGGGTGTAAAAGATCCGCGGATAGGAAAGCTAGAGCTCTGGGTAGGGGCTCATTATATAGGGGCTTTTATGCTAACTTGAGGGGTTAGGAGTCTTTTGTTCAGCCAAAGAGGACCATTGAAGGAGATTGAGCAGTAGTAATTTTTTAGAAAGGTCCTTCTTGTTGAAGTGTGCACGGGAAAGCAAAGAGATTATCTGGAAATATGCTAAATGAAACTTCAAAGGTGCCAGAGAAGTGATGTTTCCAACCATCCTATTGCAGAAAACTAAATCTCTCCTGATATCTTCCAAGCTACTATATGATGATTCTAAAACATTCATTTATACAAATATGCATCGATCTATTTAAGTGCTTTTAATGATAACTTGGCATGCTATTCAGATCTCAAATAGTAGGTTAGGTATTATACATAAAATTGCATATTCTGTATATCCTTTCTTGTATTAATTGTTTCAGCATACACAGGCTGATCCAGAGGATGGGGAGCAAATTACATGCAGTCTGAAAAACTATATCACTGAACACTTTTAAATGGAGGTTGGACTCCAAACCTTTTAGGGGTATGTGTGAGGATACTAAGATAAGCTAGGGTGGTCACTCCTCCCCATCTAGATGGAGAAAACTGATCTTCATCAATGATTAATTAAACCAGTATGAAGAGAGAAACTGAAAAGAAACAGAAAGATTTCATTGTCGTTGCTGTGGCCTCTGAAACTATCTACAGTATAGGTAGCCAATGCCTGGTTACTCAATCCTTCCTTCATTCCTATAATCTAGCCTACAGCTTCTTTTCTTGTTTCTTTAGGAGGAGTGCTCTGACATCTGCACCCTAGCAAAAGCATACTTCTTGTCCAGACTGACTTCTTACAAATAGACATACTCAATCTATTATTTGTCTGTCTCTTCTTCCATGATGTTTATACCTTAATTTTCTTTTTCTTTTTCTTTTTTTGTTTGTTTTTAGAGACAGGGTTTCTCTGTGGCTTTGGAGCCTGTCCTGGAACTAGCTCTGCAGACCAGGCTGGTCTCAAACTCACAGAGATCCGCCTGCCTCTGCCAACCGAGTGCTGGGCATAAAGGCGTGCACCACCATCTCCCGGCTTTAATTTTCATTTAAACACTTTCCTCCCCACCTTTTTATTCCCTTTCACAAACATTTAATGAATGTATTCTATATTTGCTGGTACATATCAAACATTGTTAAGAGGAAGTTCATAGCATGTGGTACCTGAATTGAAGACCTCATTCCATATGGCCAAACAGACACATTTAAGGGAAGGGAAGAAAAATAGCATAATAAGTATGAACCAATTGCTCTGGGGGCAAAGACAGGAGTACATGTTCAGTGCAAGTTTACCAGAATATTTCTGTCCACATTAATACAGCTCTTCTGAGATCTCCTGTCACCTGTTTCATCTTGTCACTTAAACTCATTTTTTGTTGAATGGCTTCATGGGTACACGTTTCCTTTCTACAACTATATTTCCCAGAACTCATTGGTGTTGAGTAAAGAATGTGATTTTCTTTTCTTTTATAATTTCCCCAGCAACTACTATAGAGAATGATGTACCCTTTGGAAAATCTGGTAAATATTAGAATTGCAAATTTGGAGTGATAAAATTGAAGTGACTTCAGAGAGTAATGTTCAATAATCACTTTCCTTAATTGAATAGAAAACAGACACATGTGCCTTTAAATTATTTGCTAGCAGAGCCTCCATGTTATTGTGAAGAATCTAGTCACAGTCCTTCAACCTCTATGCCACAGAACATTGACCTTACATACTTGATGCCAACAGTGCTATGTTCTGGGCAGAGATTTGCTCACCCTAATCTAAAATTTTATCCTTTAGTTTCTTATTTTCTATTGTCTTTTTACTCTCTAGTTTGAATAAAGGCTGAATTCTATATCAAGTTCTATAGGCCATACATGAGAATATTTATCAATTATATTACAAGACTTTTCCATTGGTCCCATGCCCCAGTCATATATTCAATTTTCTATTTGTCTAGGCATATGAAATAAATGTTCACTTTCCTTAGTTACTTTCCTTTGTTAATTCTAACTCATAATAAATGCTATCTTCCATGATAAGTCATCTCTAACTGTTATAGGTAAGATTTTATTACTTACCTGGTGCAGGAGAATTGTCTGTATTCTGACAATCATGATTTAAATAAATGCTGATTGGCCATTAGCCAGGATGTATATAGGTGGGACAACCAGACAGGAAGTAGAGGTGGAGCAAGGAGAATAGGAGAATTCTGGGAAGCAGGAAGCTCTCTTGGCACTCCTGCCCAGAACACCGAAGAAGCAGGATGTGACCTGCCCTGCTGAGAAAGATCCTGAGCCATGTGGCTAACATAGATAAGAATAATCGGCTATATAAGTTATAAGAGCTAATATGAAGCCTGAGCTAATGGGTCAATCAGTTTATAACCTAATGTAGACTCTCTGTATGATTTTCTTTGGGACTTGCCGGCTGTGGGAACTGAACAGGATGGAAACCCCAACTAGCAGGCCCTCATGTTACAAAAAAATGCTAGTACGTCCTGTAACCTAAGTTGAATAAAGTATTATTTTTTTAAACATCATATAGGATAATCCCAGCTTCACTATTTTGTTGACCTAATTTACAAATCTGCTTTTCCTTTTCCTGTGCTACACTTTTAGAGTTCACAATTTTGAGTGAATTTAACGTTTAAATGGATCATACTGAGTTTATGTAGATAGAAAGCACAAGCAGAGAGTCAGCGAGGCCAGCATAATCTTTGAAGATCTCATGAATACAGAAAACAAGTGAAGAATCACATATATAAAAGCACACATATATGTGTGTGTATATATATATATATATATATATATATATAGCAGATGGTGATGTTCTTTTATTGTAAATTACTGTTTTTATGTTAAAAACATAAATCAATATGAGCCTTCTAATATTAAATAGTGTGCTCATTTGCTATGGAATAATCTTTTGTACACTGTAAAGATTTGTCACTCGAATTGGTTTAATAAAAAGCTGATTGGCCAGTAACCAGTCAGGAAGTATATGCAGGACATAAAACTAAGGGTACTGGGTAAAAAGACAGACTGAGGCAATCTCCAGCTAGATACATAGGGAGCAGGAGATAAATATGCCATGCCAATAAAGGTACTGCCACATGGCAGAGTGTAAATATGTATTAACTTAAAATGTAAGAGCTAGTTAGTAATAAACCTGACCTATTGACCAAGCATTTACAATTAATATTAAGACTCTGAGTGGTTATTTGGGAACAGGCAGTTGGGACAGGAAAACCCGGTCTTAACTTGTAGTCTTTTCCGATAACAACAACTGTAATTTACTTAAAAACTTTTATTGTATTTCTCTATTTTCTGAGCCATTCTTCAATAATGTCTGAAAAGTACACTATCTATGAAAAATTGTTCAAAATATAACTACTTTTAAGCATTAAGAGTTTCAATAAGATGCTAACATAGTCTTTCTCCAAACTATCCAGAGGTGCTGACATGGTTCCCCTGCATGGACAAGTGGATACATGCCCCTGACATGAAGAACTAGTGAACTCCATGGTGAAGGGTCCAACCCACACTATCTGATTTCATTTATATGTTTTGATGTTTTATGGTGTTTAAGTTCTGATGTTTTGTGGTTGCAAGTATAGCACACAGTTACTGTTAAAAAGTTAGTTCAAGTTAACTTTACTGCATAAATAACACTTGTTAATGTTTT
Organism: Ondatra zibethicus; assembly: GCA_004026605.1. Lineage (NCBI taxonomy): Eukaryota > Metazoa > Chordata > Mammalia > Rodentia > Cricetidae > Ondatra > Ondatra zibethicus. The sequence goes on from PVIU01017739.1 coordinate 20,628, forward strand.
AGCTTAGTAGTGTAGTAGTTCCTAGTTATGTGTATTTGTGTATATATGTGTAATAAAGATAGCATACATAATATGCAAATATGTGTATATTTAAACACTCTTTGTTTTACTAAACCATAAGTAGATATTTTAAAGTTTCATATGTATTTTAAAGTCATTTACATATGCAATCCTACATTGCTTTAAAATATATATTAGAGTGTTTTTTGTTCATCTCTGATTATTAGTTTTTTAATAAGTTGACGTAGGAATTGACAGTGTCCCAGCTTCCTCTTTAATACTGCTGTCTCAAGTCATTCACACCTTAATTTTTATCATTTTTGAACTGATTTCTGCCTCTCAAAAATAATGCTCATGCCAAAACACCTTCCAGTACTCCTGTTGCCAGATCTAGAAAGGACCATGTCCTGGTCCCTTAATCCACAAGGATTGCCACCATAGAAAACCCTTTCTCCTGGCTCAAACAGATCATTCAGTGACTCTTTCTACATACCTTTTGTATCTGAAAAGCCCTCAGCTGTACTAGACCCAACCCAAACATCCTTCTAGAAATTGTTCCTACTGTTTTTTTTTTGTTCCTACTGTTTCCTGGGCAACTCAGAGATGAGTATATAATTCTGAAAAACAAGCAACATCATCAACAACAACAACAAAAATACCACTATTTTTTCATCATGCAGAAAAATAAAACAAGAAAGTGTTTTTGCTTTATTAAAGTAAAGCTATCATATATCACGGCGCTGAGTCCTGAGTGCTGTGCTGAACAGTGAGTCAGTTTCCATATGGAGAGAAAAGCTTGCTTTGAAAGCTATCATTGAAGGGCATGCAAGCACTGTCTAGCTCAAAGTAGTGCTGTAAAATTTGTATATTTAATTCATGAAGAGAAGCAACATAAAGAAAAGTGTACTTTACAGGAAGTTATCCTTATTTTCAGAATCTTGTTCCCCCAAAACCATTAAAACTCTGCCACAAACCATGTGTAGTCAGAAGCTATTTAATCAACCTGTCCCAAGAAGATTTTGATCAGTAACTGTAGAAATCTCACTATGATTAATAGTTGAAGACTTCATAAAAAGAAAGTGTTGCTAAAGAAATGTAATAAATTCACACTTATTCTTAGATTTCACCTTTAAACGCAATGGCTTCTTGAAAATTCAATTATGTATCTGAGATAAGACAATAGCTGTAAGGATCCTTGCTTTCATTCTGGAAGATTAATCACCCTTCTTAAGTGTTGCTCACTCAGTTAAAAGTTTAGCGTTTCCTGAAGCAAATATATAACCATAGGCTCAGTGTCAGCATTTTCAAAGCCCAACCTAATTACATACTCATTTTAAGAGTCTGTATTTCAAACTATTATATTAAATGTATTAGATGAATGTCACTGATTTCCCAAATATCTAGGTGTATTCTGTAATTCTCAGTTTCAAATCTGTCACATGACAAAAAATATTTGAACTTTTTCTTAATCATACAAGTAAAAGTAAGTTCCTCTTTTAAATTTGCATTTGAAACTATATTTATTTTTTTCAGTGTGGAAGAGGTTCCCCATAAAAAGTACAGAAACTCTATACCAATTATTCACCTTGGGCTCTGAAGTTCTATTTCCACAGCATAAATTGTACTAGATACAAAGCAGCCTCTTTATCAAGCTTATCACCTTCCAAAACTGCGGAGACTTAGAGCTATCTTGAAATATGTTTACTTAGCCAGGACTTTTCTTAATGGTTCTATCATGCCCTCAAAAGTAGTGAAATAATAAATCACTAAAATCTTTCAATTTTTTTTTAAAAAAATGACTTAGTTTTTGCATATGGGTGTTTTTATTGCATGTATATTTGTGTACTATATACATGTCTGGTGCTTAGAAGAGGCCAGAAAACATCAGATTCCTGGATCAGTAATTACAAATGATTGTTAGCCATCCTGCGAGTGCTGATAATGGAACCTGAGCCCTCTGGAAGAGCTGCCGTTGTTCTTAACTGCTAAGAAAAGCCATTTCTCCACCCCCAGATCTCTCAAGCATCTGTATTAAACCAGATATGGATAACCTTAATTTTAAAGAGAGTCACCCAAAAAATTAAACAGTAGAAAGTTATTCAGCAAGTGTATGTTGAGCACTCCCATTTAGAGAAAAAGCATCCAGCAAGTATGTGTTGAACACCCCCTGAATGACAAACTTATGTCTGAAACAGGAAATGATAAGATGAGGTAAATACATGGACTCTCTGCTCTTGAGCAACATTTCTACTGTTTTCTACTGTAGAAAAGGTGTGAGCAAGCCAGAAATATCCAATATAAGCTGGAAGAACATAGATCAATGGCCAAGTCTAAAGAAGCATGGAAGCAGATTAAATAATACTCAATGGTAAGTGTAGCAATGAGGGGAGCAGTGCGTCCAGCAGCCTGGCTCCCGGTGCCCAGCTAGCTTATACCTGAAATAATTGCACAGAAACTGTATTCATTTAAACTCTGCCTGGCCCATTAGTTTTAATCTCCTATTGGCTAACTCTTACATTTTGATTCAGCCCATTTCTAATAATCTGTATTCACCACGAGGATGTGGCTTACCGGCATGAGTCTAACCAGTGTCCATCTTGGGCCAGAGAAGCATGGCGTCTGCCACACTTCCCTTCCTTCCAGCATTCCATCCTGTCTACTCTGCCTACCTGATTTCTGCCCTAACAAAAGGCCAAGGCAGTTTTCTTTATTCAACCAATGAAAGTAATACAAATGCAGAAGCACCTCCTACACCATTTTTAATACAAAATTTGTGATAAAAATGTATCCCTTCTTTAAAAGTGATAGTGAAAGGGAGTAACTTTTTCTAAATCTAAGACTAATACAAAATTGCCATTCAGGTGGAATTTCTCACATGCAACATCTCACATAAATGCAGGTTTGTAAATTTCAGCTGCTTGGATGTTTTATAAAGTACTAATTCAGTTGAATTGAATAATGACCATTTGATCAGTATGCCACATATATATTTTAATATTTCTATTATGATTTTTATCCTTTTCAGTGGCTATGATCTCTGGGCAGAAGATATTTCTAGGCCAAGTCCCTAGCCTGAAGATATTTGAAGTCTGCCTTTGCTAACATGAATGAGAGCAGTTGCATAGGAATGCTCAGGCAAATAAAATATTCTAATACTAAATAAGAAACTTAAAAACAAAAACAAAGAAACTGTAGTTTAAGTGCATTGCTTTGAAGAGACCAGAACAATCATTGTGGATGCATATGCATATGTAATGAAGATGAATTCAACCTAAAGTTATCTTCTCCTAAGTTCCTGGGTAGAAATTCAATAATAGGTTGGTAATAGAAGACAACAGAGAGATTCCTGAAAGGGATAGATACTCAAAATAGCAGATTGAGCTTCCCCACTAAAGTTCTCATGCCTGAGTCTACAATTAATTCATTAGTTGTCTCATTGCTGCAACAAAACACTTGACACAATTACCCTAAGGAAGGAAGAATTCATTTTAGTTGACAGCATCAGGGTACAGTCCATCGTGGATGGTGGCAGGAGCCCATCGTAGATGGTGGAGGGAGCTTGAGAGTGTTGGTCATGTTGTTTCCGCATGAGGAAGGAGAGAGAGAAAGAGAGAGAGAGAGAGAGAGAGAGAGAGAGAGAGAGAGAGAGAGAGAGAGAGAGAGGAGAATTGCTACTCAGCACCATTTTTATTTAGTCTGGGACTAGGCCCATGGAATAGGGCTGCCCACTCAGGATAGATATTCTTACCACAATTAATCTGATCTATCAAATTGATTCACAGACACTACTTTTAATATTTGTCATCCCACAGTGGAGAATTGTTTCCTTAGATATGATCCTGGACACCCCAGGTTACCGAAACACTATAGTTCCACCCAGCCTTTACTTTTAGTTAGGCACATGATTGCCTCAGGAGCTTAGGATGACCAAATCTTCAAATAATTTGTACCTTGCCTAGCAAAACATTTTTATTACTCTCTCTGGCCATTAATGAAAGTTGCCCAACATATAGTTCTTGGCTGGATTCTCATTCATCTATTATCTGATTTTCTTTTAAGTGCACAATATTTCTGTTAGTTTATAAGGGCTGAAACTTTATCCATCTTTAAAACTATTGTACTAGCAATTAACTCTTTCCTTCTGAGATTAACTTCATATATTTTTGAATGAATGAATGACGTGCAATTGGAATGTTCATTATAGTTAATGAATGACACATGGTGTTTACTAAAAATAAACAATGATTCCTATTAACACTGTTCAACAAGTGAGATGAAAGTTTCAGCTTTGAGGTTCTATATGTGTATATTCTGTTTAGAACACAATATCTGTAGCTGCAGCTAGTGACTTACTGCTACTACAAAACATTCAAAACAAAAACAAAACAAGCAAAAACAAAAACAAAAAAAAACAAAACCCAGGAAGCTGGGTGGTGGGGGCTCTCGCCTTTAATCCCAGCACTAGGGAAGCAGAAGCAGGCGGATCCCTGTGAGTTTGGGGCCAGCATAGTTTACAGAGAGAGCTCTAGTACAGGTTCCAAAGCTACAGAGAAACCCTCTCTCAAAAAACCAAAAACCAAACCAAAACAAAACAAAATAAAAAAACATTCCCAGCTGCTATCTTTCCTTAGCCACACCTTTAGAAACAATTTTCTTGATTTTAATCAAGAACTGAGGATTCTTAATTTTACCTCTTTATGTTTACATCATTAAAGGTATACTTACATAAATGTATGATGGATTAGATATTGTTATAGATAATACAAATATAGAAATATAAGTGGCTGGATATAAATATACTCATTTTTTTGTATATGTCTGTGTAGTTGGTGCAAGGTTCATGTTAAACAAATGATCCAACATTGAGAACTTCACCTCCAATATATTTAATTAGGTAACTGCTAGGAAGAGATAATTCAATTAGAGTATTTAAACTGTATTTATTTGATAGCAGTGAATTTAATTCCAATCTACTCAGGCAAAGCTACCAAAGACGTTTCTCTATATTTAGCAAATGACTAAGACAATTGTGAAATGAGACTGAAAGTTATAGACACAAATGGTAGTTCCAGAGCATTAATTTATATGCACACGTTTTCCTTTGATGGTGCTAGAAGCCAGGCAGATGGAGAGGTTAAAGCATTTTGTGTTATTGGTCTTCAGAGGACGATGGAAGCAGAGCAAGGAAGATAAACAAAGTTGCATGGTCTGCTCTTTTCAAGGCTGCTTTTCTCCCATGGCTTCCCCAAATCAATAAAATTGAGAGATATTTGGGGACCAAGGGACCATGGACCCATTGGTTCTATTATTTATCAGGTTTTAAAGCATTTTTTTTTTGAGAATGTTGATAAGGAAACTTCCATTCAGTCTTAACATCATGTCTTATCTCCTTTTCTTTTGATTGTTTTTCTTTAATATTTTGTTTCCTTTTCAGTATGTATTATAGTTTAATAAATAAGTAAAATCTAATAAAATAAAACAGTAATCAATCACATCTAGACAATGGCCTTTTGTTTTTACTAATTCCTAGGTAGAGTATAATGAAGGTCTCTTGTCTAGCCTACTTTTGCAGGAGAAATAACTCCTGAATTTCTAAAGGAGAACATTTCTGCTTTTAAGATACAAGTAAAGATCATCGTTCTAAGTAAACATTCCAGGACAAATTTGGCCTCTTAAATGACACTGTGCTTTAATTACGTGACTGCTTATTTTCTTCCCAGCAAGGAAAATCTGTCTCAGCCACAGATAATGTATTGCTTTCCTAGTGAGTTTATTTATTACCTAAACAGGACATAACCCCAGCATATGCATCCTTAATAACATATGCTGACACCCGTGATTCCTTTGATGCTGAGAAAAGGAAGAAGTAAAGAGCAAACTTGATGAGGGCTAGAGAATAAATCTAACAGAGAGACAAATTTGAAGTGAATACTTAGGTGCATATGATCTCAGTGAATCTAAAAGAAAAGTCATGGATCTGGGTAGATAAATGCATGTATCTATATGTCTATATGGCCCAATGTATGATTCAGTGTTGTGCCGGTGAAGGTGGACTGAAACCAGGAGGTAATTCTAGTAGTATTAACACTGGAATTGAGCTACACAGGTGCCACCACTATTTAGAATTTAAGGGTGATAGTAAGAGTTAAGGTAAGACAGAATATCAGAATTTAGCAAAGGCTAGATAGCTTAAGAAAAAAAATCCTGTCCAGATTGGAGAACTGGAATTGAACTCTTAGACGGACTCAGAATCTCTTGATTACATATATTAGCTCCTTCCTACAGGGAAGTTGGTATCACCGTGACTGTACATGACTGAACATCACACATTATGTCATTATAATAATTTTGCACAGCATGCTATGTAGAGAAGACTGCAATCAAGGCCACAAAGCATTTATTGCAACTTGATCATCCTCAGTCTTCCATGGAATCTCACCTTAGGGTTCTATAGAAAAAAGTTGCAAAGAGAGATTTTAGGAAGAAAAAAATCATGGAAGTATATCGGCACCAGTTTTCTAATATTACACACAAGCTTGGTTTAACTCAGATATTTCAGAATTTGAATTAGTCAGTAACCATGCCAATTCATGGGTGCCAGAGTTCATTTCTAAGCAGCAGAGACCTGAGTCAACTCAAGTGAACACAGCCATGATTCTTATCTCTTTGCCTCCCACATTTATAAGCTCTACTTTTCTATTTCCCTCAAGTAAGAAGAAAATAGCAAGGATCTAATTTCAGTTAACTTTCAGGTTCCTTTGTCTTCCATTTGTCATGCTGCAAAGACCTTAGGGTACTCTCAACAAGAGAAGACGGCATGTGAAGTGGACTTAACATTATAAGTATGTGACCTTGGCAACTGCTCACCAAAATGTTGGTGATGTCACATTTTGAGAGTAAAATGTAGGTAGATTATATTATCTGTTCAATGGCAAGCATGACTCATAGACTGCATTTTCTTAAAGAAACCTATCAGGCATTTAATGGAAACTATTTTCAGCCTTAGATAATTTCTCTGTGGTCATTTTATATTATAAAACTTTTTGTGGTGCATGAAACACTCTTCAGCTGGTAATGTCTCAATTCTAAAACCTGGCTTCAGAATTACCTGTAAGTTTTACTTTTTATTTATGAGGTATACTTATGTACATATGTGTGGGCAGTTGTACATGCACATGAGTGAACTATATGTGGAGGCTAGAGGTTGACATTGGATGTTGTCTCTATCACTGTCCACCATACTGTTCTGAGATAGGACTTCTTGATGAACACAGAGCTTATTGCTTAGCTGTGCTGGCTGCCCAATGAGCTCAGGATCTACCTGTTTCTACCCGCCAGCACAGGGGTTACAGCTGCACAGTTCTGTGCCTGACATGCATGTGGTTACTGATGCTCCAAGCGTCATGAAGTTTCAACATTCACTTTATACACTGAGCAATTTCCCCAGGTACTTTAACTATTTTGAATTATTTTGCAATTTAAAATGTTGAATTTTGATTCAAAAAATTAAAATTACTGGATTATTGCCACCCAATACATACAAGCAAATATTCGAGTTATCTACCTATGGGCAGTGTTACAGATGGGACAAATAATATATTTTATGTAAATTTTTAACAATTAAATTTTCAAATATATGAGGTAAAATGATGCTAAGTGTTTTAATTCTTTATTTTGCTAAAGGAATCTTTATTAATAAAGCTTAAAACTGCAAGTCAGTGGAGAGAGCTACATGGACTGTGTGAAATTTCCCATCCCTTTACACTTCATCAGAGTGAATTGTTCCCATACAGGCCTTTCACCAGCTCCGGGGCTTCTTGTTCAGTCTTCAAGGACAGAGAAGAAAGGAAAAAGCTTAAGGACAGGCCAAGGAGACTCTGACTATTTATAGATTAACCTTGTGTTAGAGAAATATTAGTCTTCAGAAGAAAACAACCAAAGCTCTGAGTGTGTTTAATTGAAACAGCGTCTATGTGGAGTACAAGACAATGCCTCTAAATCAAGAAAACTCCCTGTCATTCTAAAAGAAGGGTGTTAGACATAAATGCAAAATTAACACCATAGTAAACTGAAATGTTTCCTTAGTGTCTCCTGCACTCTTAATTTTTTTTTGTGATGTGATATCTTGTAACTATTTTTTAATCATCTTCCCTGCTGTAATAATAAAATATTACAAATATAGTCTTGCTTCTACATCTTGAATATGATTTGTACATCTGTTATATTTCTGTAAGTACAAACACTGCTAAACACTACAGAAGTTTAAGTAAATTATTTCATTTTGATAATATGTGAACATTATCTTAACATTCCATTCTGATGGTTCATAAATACTGCCTGATTTGGAAGGGTAAGGATATTTTGTTTCTTTTTGTTTGGAAGCTATTTTATGAAGCTGCAGATTTTTCTTTCAAAACACTTTGATTGTCTAACCCTGTCCAGAAGATCCCCACACCCTGTTGTTCATTATAATGTTTTCTTTCCATTTTATTCCTGAAGATGCTAAGACAGCCTCCTGGTGGGTTACCTTGGCAACCTCTTGTGTCATGTTTTAGAATGTCCCAGGGCTGCAGTTTTATTTCAATTTGCATGCACTCAGTCAGCTAACTGTAAATTAAGAAGGCTTACTGTAAAATCAATCTTTTTGTGTGAAGAATAAAAACCAGATAATTAAAATGGCATCAGTACAATCCACTTACATGTGGTATTACATGAGATTTGGGTAACTCTTATGAACAGTCTAGTATTTTTCACATGCTGACTCTGAAATGCCAGATGTTAAAAATATACAGTAGATGATCATACCATACACAGTGTGACTGCTTCATCCAGTCTTGAAAAACATATCGCTTCATCATTTCTCAGTGACAACCATGCAAGGCTTTCTCAATAGGATTTCTGAGATACTAACTGATGCCAATAGGCAGCGACCCAAGGTTATTCAATCACATCAAAATACAATTTTCAGATTGCACCCAAACCAACATTGAAAATATATATTTTAGTAGTTCATATGTATCTTTATAAAAAAGTTACTGAGATCATTTTGCTTAAGTGTAAAATACATTAACACCTGTTTTATGGAAACAAGCTTACAATTTGTATTAATCTTCACAGACTGATTCCCTTTCATTTTCTATAAAGCAAGAGTCCTAGAAAGCCTGCAGTGTGGGCAGAACTGTTTCCAAAGCTAATAGCAGTGCTGGGGGGAGAAGTGAGCCTTCCATGGATTCCATTTGCTAGGGACTAGAGGGAGGCTGGCAAATTCTTTTTCTCGTCAGGAGAATAGCTAGCACAAGTGTTCCAGGCTGTGAAGTATTTTCCCGTTCTCTGTAGATTTTAGGTTTTCCATGATCACTTACATAACTCTGAGGAGAATATTTTGCTGTATATTAGTGACTTTCTTCGGTTTGACCCAAATTCACTGTAATCTGAAATTAATACCATCCTCTTTCTGAGAAAGGGTCACCAAAGAGAATATTTTTTTTATCTGAGTAATTTTGAGTTTCAAGAGTAGTTGAGCATTATTTTCCTCTTTCCTTCCTTGGTGGGGGTGGTGTCACTGGTTGAACTGACTTTGACATATGCAGAATTAAGATTTTTCTACTTTCAGTTCTAGTTTCTCTGAGACTCTCCTACACTTACTCTACCAAGTCATAGTTCAACATTTACAGAATCTGATCGTGAATTTTCTGATTTACACAGTCTGCCCTACCCTTAGAATACTAACATTTCCTGGAAGAGCACACCCAGTAAGTGTGACTATGTCTGACTACCGCTTGTGTATGTCGTCAGTGAGAGGCAGTCCCTTTGCACATGAACTTGTAATGGAAAACTGCATATGTAAAAGGCTGAAGGTAGGGGCCGACTTCTTCCTTTAACTCCAAAGGGCTGTAAAACTAGTTTGATATCTTACTGGAATTTAAACTAACAAATAATGAAATGCATAGTAAGGAGATGGACGGACTAGGGTCTAAATTGATTCATTATGACAGCCCCATTCAGGTTATTCATAGCAGATAAAGTATTAAAATGTAAATCACTTAATCCATGTCCTTTTGTAAACTTTGTTAAAGTGTTTTCAACCTTTGATTTTTCAGGACACCAATGCTTGCTTCTTTTTGTTTTAGGAGTTTTCTTGCTTCCAGGGCAAAGGTGCTTCTCCTCTTAGCGTTCACAATTCATGGGGCTACTATTACCTATTGATAGCAGTAAGGTTCATCAGCTTTGAGTGACTGCCATAATTAAAAACATTTAGAACACCTAAATCTAGCACGGTGTTTTCATTTAAAATATACAGAGAACTTAGGAGAAGATGAATACATGGGTTAAAATTGTCTCTCCAACTCATGGGATATCACCCAGTACTACTAAATAAAAAATTCATCCCTTGTTTTCAATCTTTCTCTTTCCTTTTTTATAACTTTGCTATGCATAACTTACACACTATGAAGTACACACATTCAGGGCTTGCATGTTGGTGCATTTTGAAATTGATCTTCACTCATCAGCACAAAGGATTTCGTCACCACAATCATGACTAAGTGCACATTGTTCAGTCCCGCTGCTTTCTTATACCGCTCTATCTTTTCTCGCTCCAACCACCATTCCAAATACAGACCTGCTTTCTGCTATGTTAGGTAAGAGGGTTTGTGTGTGTATATGAGGAGGTGTGCACATGTGTGTGCATGTGTGCGTGTGTGTAATTTAATTACACAACATGTATTTTTACCTAACTTTATTTCTGTACAACGTAATTGTTGTGAAATCCATGCATGGTATTATGAGTATCAGAAGAGCTCCTGTCTTCTCTCTCTAGAGCTTCCAATCTTCACATGCAATTTATTTGCTCATATGCCTGTTCACAACTAGCTGACCATTTCTACTTTTAGCTGTTACAAAAAAATGCTGTTATGAATAATCACCAATGGTATTGGTCATGCTTTCTTTTTCTTATATAAATGCAGAAATGTAGAACTTTTGGCTCATGTGACAGATTCATGTGCATCTTTCCAAGACAATGCTAAATAACTTTACAAAGTACATGTACCACTTCACACTCTCTGGGGCCTCATGTGAGAGATCTTCATACCTCTAGATCTTCACTACATGTATATATTTCCACCTTTTAGATTTTCATCATTCTAGTGTATGTTTAGTTGTGTCCCATTCCAGCTCAATTTTCATATTCTAATATTGTTTTAATATATGACCCATATATACTTCTGTAGCAAGATATATAGTGTTTGTTAATTTCTGTCACTGTTAAAATTATTGCTGTAAGCATTCTTTATGTAGTCTAGATATAATTCTTTTATCAGAAACTGACAAATTCCTTAATTCACTGGGACTTTTTATAGCATGTGAGCTAAGACATTATGAAATCCCATTTTCATATTTTAACATACTTTTGTTATTATATATTTTTATTATACTATCCAAAGGAAGAATGATAGAGATCTTTTTATGTTAAACATTACATACATACACCTTGCTTAATTATATACCAAATACACTTGTGTTTTGTCAAAATGAAATAAACATGTAATATTAATTTCCTAACTAAAATTTAGATTTAAAAATCCATGAATGATAAGAATAAAAGCATTCAGACTACTGCTTGTAATATCCAGTTATTGCTTACTCTTTAGACTGAACTTCTAAGTCTTTAAGGTTCTAGTCCTTAGCCCATTATATTCAACTCTGGCAGCACATTGGAATCATACAGTGATCTTTTATAACCATTATAGAACCTCATGCAAAAAAATCAGAATCTCAAGTTGAAACCAAGTCACTCCTATATTTAAATGAATTCAGGTGTTTTCTATATATACATATACACATATACTTATTTAGATACACACACACACACACACACACACACACACACACACAGAGAGAGAGAGAGAGAGAGAGAGAGAGAGAGAGAGAGAGAGAGATGACATTGGGATTCATCAACTAAAAGATGTTGAGGTATGAGAGTGTTTGTAAATGTTAGGGGAAGGTTGTGAAAACCACATAGGAGACTACCATCTGTTGGCATAGATTCTACTGCACTCATCAGTGATTATTAAGTATACACATACATCATCTATTCACACACCTCCCTCACAGCCCTTTCAAAGGACACATTTCAATTTCTACATTCATTATTTCAGGCCCTCAGTAGTGATTCTTATTATCATTACGCTGTGGCAGTTAGCATGTTTGCTCTAACCTGTCAACTTTGTCAACATTGTCAAACATCATTTTCACCAACTAATTGCAATGTATCAAAATATAATCAAGAAAAGGTTACATTGGATAGTCTTGGATACAAAATGTAGTTCTAAAGTTCAAAGATCCTTCCAGTTTGATTAATTAGCTCCTCATCAGTTCTACAGGTCATTAATCAACTGTTCAGTCATTTCAAGATGAAGCTCCTTATTTTTTCCCCCATCTTTTCTCTTCTTGTCTGAAGAAAAACAAAATTCCAAGAGAGAAACTTCAACATATCCATCTCAACAAGACCCTTTTGATTTCTGTTTTAGGAGAAGCCAAGTCTTTAAATTTCTGTTCTTCCCTTACTAATAGATATTCCTTATATTTACCATTTCCCCAGTCAACTGCTTCTATAACTGGCATCTTAAAAGAACTACTTTCAAACTTTCTTGGATTCCTAATTAATATGGTAAATGTTTGAATATTCCTGAGGTTATTTGGTGATACATTATATTGCAAACTCAGAAGAACATATTCCTATGTCTTCTTTTTTGACTCTGTTTTAATTGGCACAGCTCCTGGACCCAACTACTGCTCACCTCACAAAATGTTCACTAAGTCTGGGGTGAAAAGTGCAAACAAAAAAGATGACTTCATTTGACTCTCTGGCCAAATTAGAAGATGGAAGACTCCTTCTATCTTTCTAGTGTGCCCATTACGGTCTGCTTTATACAGAAGATGCGTGACAGGCACACGAGAGATGCTAATAATCTTTTCACTTCCTTCAATTTCTTTTTAATTACATTTAAAAGTTTGTTTGAGGTTACTGTATAATTGCCTCATTCCCACCTTCACCCTCTTCTATAACCTCTGCCTTGCCCTCTTTCAGATTCATGTCCTTTTCTTTGTTGGTATATACATGTGTGATAATCACAAAATGTCTATTTTCTAAATATATAAGTACAGCCAGTTCAGTCTCTATGTTACTTATATGTATGTTTTCAGGCTGACCACTTGTATTATATAACAAACTGGTGTGCTTTTCCCTCGGGAAGATAATTTCTCTTGCTCTTAGCATTCCTTAGTTCCCTGTAGATCTTTAACTACAATTGACAAATGGAAAGAACATATGACCAAAGGCAGTCTCTTTGCTCTTTTGCATCCTAACCGTCGAGAAATATATATTTGTAGATCTGTTTTCTTTCTAGAATGATTTCATCATATCCCACACTGGTGTCCCACTGTACATATAGCCGAGGGTGCTCTTGAACTTCCGATCTTCCCACCTTTCATCTTCAGGGATAAAATCTATTGCTTTGTGTGTGTGGTACACATGCATTCTACCAAAGTGTGCTTTGTCCAGAAAAACCAAAGAGGAAGACTATATCTTTACCTACTTCTTTCAGACTTGTGTGAGGGAAAAAAAAAAAAGAGGAAGTAGATATGAAAGTGCTTGGGATTTGCAAAGTGAAAGCCACAGTAAGAATTCATAGTTTGCAAAACGGAAGTCACTGGAAGGAAAGTAACCATTCCCAGGGTACCTGCAGAAGAAATAAAAATCAGGGCTGTAAGCACAGTGCAGCTCAGGGGGATGGTCTTGTCACCTCTGTCCAATGACTTTACTTAGGCTAATTAACAACTGCTTCACTGCATAGCGATACTATGGATAGGCTAATCCTGAAGTAATTGTGTGGATATATATAGCATAATTGCTTTTGCACAGCTTTTTCTCCACAATTAGAGAACTAAGGACAGCATTAGATTTTTATCACAAAGGAAGTTATTTCATAATTTAATTCAATAACATCTTCTAATTAAACTGATTTTATACAAGATGATCCCTAACCCTGTGTAACACAGTAGTATGCCATCTTTTCTTTTCTATTTTGTTTAAGATTTAATCCTGTATTTACCTTTTGGATGATCAGCCTTAATTCTCATGATAAGTGTCTCCATTTCCTCGTATATGTTCAATTAATCTTATATTTTCCCTGAAGTGCATTTCACATATATTAGTTGGAGAAAGAAAAAAAAAAAACACAAAATGTCGGTAAACAAATTATCATGCATGTCACTGTTTTCCATTTGAGAAATAATAGGGAAATAAAGTATAGCCCCGTGAAAATCACTCTTATATATCTTCCTTAAAGGAAACTGGGAATCATGTATAATTTAAAGAAACAGGTATTTCTGCTTAGCTGCACACACCACTCAGATCAGTGATGTTAAACAGGGAAGTCTGGATGATGCTACCACAGAAGAACCAGCAGTACATGGAGGTATAACAGTAAAGGGTGAGCTATAGTGTTTACTGTAGACTCCTTCAGAACTTTTTGGTCTCAGTTAACCTGTAGTGGCACATAAGACACCTGGCCTTAAGTTCAGTGGATGATAGATCTCAAAAGCTTAAAATGGGTCTACTTATTGCATGCTGTGGACTATAAAGAAAAAATATCAGAAAAGCGTATTGAAATAAATACAAAAGAAACCATGACTTTAGTACCTATGCTTGTGAAGCTATGGTGTTCACATTAGTTCCATCTTTGCCACTTGAGACGGTTGTAAAGAAATGTCCCAAATATAAAAGAATATCTCAAGTGATTTTAAATAATTTAGTTTTGAAAGTACTATTTATCAGTGAAATAATGTTGGATTACTAAGCGCATCATTGTTATAAGTAACTAAGAATGAATGGTCAAGAGAGAAAAGACAGAAGACAGATGATAAAACAGAAAGTAGATGAGAGGGGGAAGACAGAGGGAGAGAGGGGGAAAGAGAGAGAGAAGACAAAACGTCAGAATGTGCTGGATTGGCTATAGTATTAAAATACTGACTCTTCCTCTATAAGTAGAGGGTACTGGGAGAGACAGCTGGAATTTGGTGGCATATGAGGGACGATGTTGCACAGGGGAAGCAAACCGAGACAGAGTCCAGTGGTGGGACTGGGACACCAACCCAGCCATGAAACCTTTGACCGACAATTGTCCTGCCTGCAAGATGTAGTGGAGTAAATGTGGTGCAGAACTTGGTTGGAGTGACCAACCCATGACTGGCCCAACTTGAGGCCAGTGACTGACACTGCCAGGATGGTCAGGAATTGGAGGCTGAATAGCCCAGAGACCTACGATTGATCCAAACATGACTGGAGAAAAAAAAAAAGTCAATGTAATGATGCCTGGTAATTTCTGCTATACTCATAGATTGGTGCTTAGCCCAGTCATCATCAGAGAGGCTTTATCCACCAACTGATGGAAGCAGATGTACAAGACCCACAGCCAAACATTAGGCAGAGCTCAGAGAATCCTACTGAAGAGGTGGAGGAAGGATTGTAGAAGCCACAGTGGTCTAGGACATAAGGAGAACTTGGCCCACAGAATCAACTATGCAGGGCTCGCAGGGTCTCACAGAGACTGAAACAACAATCATGGAGCCTGCATGGATCTGAGCTAGGTCCTTTGCATGCATACAGTGTTTTCGTAGCTGGGTGTTCTTTTGGGACTCCTAACCATGGAAGAGAGGGTTTCTCTGACTTTCTTGCCTGCTCCTGGGACCCCTTTCATCCTTACTGGGTTGCCTCATCCTGAGGGTTTGTACTCTAACCTGTTGTGTTCACTTGCTATCCTTGGGAGGCCTGCTCTTTTCTGAAGGAAAATAGGAGGAGCAGTGTATATAGGAGATAGAAAAGGGGGGATGAGGGAGAGGCTGATTGATAGGGGTGGAGAGAGGCAGTCATTTTTATAATGTATGAGAGAATAAAAGTAAATAAAAATCTGGTGAACGTAATGTATGAGAGAAGAATTAAAAAAACTGACAAAAAACAAAGCAAAAATCAAAACCATAAAAACCAAAACAAAACAATATTAAAAAAACCTAAAGGTCTTGGCCAGGACAGGAAGTATGAAGTGTGTTGACACAGGATTAAAACCTGATAGGAAGGTGTGAATACATCAATGTTACCACACAATCTCCTACAATAGTCCACTAGCTCAAGGATAGGTTGGCACAGGACAATAGGTTCAAGTTCTGAGGGTGACTATTATTTGCTGTGAAGTCCTTTGAAAGACTCAAGAATCTGCAGTGCTCAGGATAGGAATGCCAGGGATTCAGAACTGCAATAGCTTCACTCCAGGGTGTCAGCAGCTGGACCAGGAGGGTGGCTGCAGGAGTCTCCATTGAAAAAATTAGAGTTAAGACCTTTGGCTCAGAGCAGCAACAACAAAAAAGTTTCATTACCCATGCAGTTGGAAAATTTTCAGGTGTCCATTCATTAGCCCCGGTGCTGTTCTTTGGCCTTCTGGAGCCTAATGTTTGCAATGTCTGAAAAGAGAAGAACTGAGATTTCTCTCCTTGATCACAGAAGGTTGGAATGCGGCACCGAGAGTGAGATTAATTACCTGTGTACTGCGGGAAGCATGCATAAATCCAGAAAGGATGATTTCCGAGGACTTGCCTTCAGAGGGTTTATGGGGGCCGTGGCAGCTGAGGAATGAGAGAAATGAGTGGAAGACATCTGGCAGAGAGAAAGGAGACTTGGTGGCATGGAAAGTCCAGAGTCCATGAGGGTGAATCTTCAAGAAGATGGCACATATTTTCTCTCCCTTGAAGCAGAGGATTTCTTTCTGTCAACGAGGGATTACTGGCCTCACTTGAGAATGACATTTTTAGCTCTCTCCTGCTGTCTTCCTACTCTCTCCTCCTTTGGGATCTGACCCCTTACTGAACCATGCAGCCTAGTATGGGAATTGCCTCACTACTTAACTCTTCTCAGCATAAGTGGACTCAAGGTGGGGAGAATGTTTCCTTTTTGTGTGAGTTTGAAGTTTTAGCTATTGTATAAGTGGGTATTTAAATTAGTGAAATTTTTAATGACAGAATGCTGCTAACCTATGAATATTCTTGATTTTGTATGGGGAGAGGACAGGAACTGGAGGTTTCCATAAATAAGCACATATTTATATCACAGTACTATCTTTGATTCTTTCATGGTACCAGAAAAACCCTTGACAAAATGAAGACAATATTAGTTGTGATTATTAGTTAATATTAATATTAGTTGCTATTATTAGTGTCACTGCTTTTCACTCACATCTCATACATCCTTGTTCTGAGCACACTTAGGTACTCATTCATCTTTAAATGAATTTAATTGCCCAAACAATTTGGTTGAGGCAGTAGAAACTGAAAATTCTGGATTTAACTATGAAAATGATTACTGAAAATTATAAACTTACCTAATTCCTTGGTTCTAACTATTTCTTCCAGATACAAGGGAAAATGACGCAGATTCCTGTAGTGGTATATTATTTGTACTTTGATGAATAAATCTTGCTGAAGACCAGAGGTAAAGTTAAAGCCATTAGAGGTCAGGCCTTTAATCCATTGGGAGACAAAGTCAGATGGATCTCTGTCCACAGCAGATCAATGCAGAAGAAATTCAGATGGTGGTGGCTCACACCTTTATTTCCTGGCCTAGGGAGTCACACATCTTTAATCTCAGCACTAGAGGGAATATAGAAAGGGAGGAGAGAGAGGCTTTGTCTGCTTAGTCTATGGTTGCCCAGTCTTGGAAGAGGTAAGACCTCTCTAGGAACTTGGTTGCTTTGCTTTTCTGGTTTTTGGGCTTTTATTATTCATGCTACAAAATCCAGAATTATAATTTCCTGTTTAGGATTAATCACAAAATGAATACATGATTTTTTAAAGGGTTACCTCAAATTTATGACTGGTCTGCTTCAGCATCTGGGTCCTAGATTTCTAAGAGTACGCTTCCTGGAAGCTTCTTAAGCACAAACCCTGGTATAATTATGAGACAGATGACATAAATGAGAGGGACTAATGATTGTTTTCTTGACATAGCTTTAAGGAAAAAGAAAGTAGTAGATTCTGATGCTGGAGTTCAAAATAAAGTTGAGTTCTAGAGATAGCAGCAAAGCTAATACTTCTAGTTGTGGTTAGAAAACAGCGAAATTCCCTGTGAGGTCATTTTTAAGTCATCCAGTGTGGTAGATTTAATGAGAATGATGCCATAAACTTAAAGATTTGAATGCTTAGTCCCCAGTTGCTAGAACTACTTGAGAAGGATTAGAAGGTGTGGCCTTATTGGAGGAGGTGTGGGGGCAGGCCTTCAGGTTTCTAAACCCATGGAGTTCCTATTATTCTCTCTCTCTATCCTCCCTCCTCCTCCTCCTTCCCCTTCTCCTCCTCCTCTCTCTCTCTCTCTCTCTCTCTCTCTCTCTCTCTCTCTCTCTCTCTGTCTCTCTCCGTGCCTTACTCTCTCTCTGCCTTAGGCTTGTGGATCAGATGTAAGCTCTCAGCTACTAATCTTCCTGCCTTGATGATTATCATGTACTCTAACCCTCTGAAATTGTAAGCAAGTCCCCAAATAAACTTTATCTTTTATAAGTTTCCTTATTCACTGCAGAAGAAAAAGTAACTAAAGCATCCAAACACCAGTGCATTAAAGTTTATGGATAACATGAGCATTTGAGGTCTAAGAAATCCTACTAGCTTTTCTATGCTGGTAAAGTTCCTGCTTGAACTGTGAGCAATCCTATTAACTTCAAATGTGAGGGAGGTTCCTACTTGAACTGTGTGTAAGCAGTAGTGCTGGTTTTGCTTTCTTTGGCAGCAACTTTCACTCATGTGAGAAAAATAAACAGTGAGTTATGAAAGACAAATACTAAATTCCAGAGGAGTGATGTGTATGTAGGAGAGCACTAAAAATGTCTAAATGGTTTTTACAGACTCATAAACACAAAATCTTGGTAATGGCCTCTTATTAACATGGAACAAAATTATGGAAGAAAGTATCAGCATATGAGGAGGCATGAATGTGCCTAATTCATAGAACAATGTGATAAAAACAATGGCTGATTGTGCAGACAGCAGGATAAACACAATACCTGATTCTCTAGTCCTGTAATTTTCTACCAACACCTCAAGTTTCTGTCTCAGTCTCCATTTATTTGCTCAACTGGAGAAGCACCCTCTGTACCTGAAGAGTGCTGGAGATCCACAGTTCCTTTTTATGCCCAAGAAAAAACAAAATAAAACAAAACCTCACCCAGTAATCTTTCTGTCTAGTCATTCTCTTCAGAACATGGTTTTAAGGTCTCTCTACCTCTTCAAATACGTGAGCGGAGATTCTGACATGTCTTTGTGCACCACTTGCTCTTCTTTAATTGAAAAAACAAAAAGTTTCCGCCGGGAGGTGGTGGCACACGCCTTTAATCCCAGCACTCAGGAGGCAGAGGCAGGTGGATCTCTGGGAGTTCGAGACCAGCCTGGTCTACAAGAGATAGTTCCACAACAGGCTCCAAAGCCACAGAGAAACCCTGTCTTGAAAAACAAAACAAAAGAAAAGAAAAAAGTTTCCAAAATGTTTGGTTTTAAAAATTGGCATAAATTGAAATGGAGTTGAAATAGCATTTTATATGTTGTCATGTTTCTTTCTTGATTTCACCACTACCTTATCTTTTCACAATATGATGCTGGTTTATAAGAAAATAAGCCAAGTTTTTGAATAATTATATACTGTCATTTTAGTAAAAAATGTTTTTGTGGAAATATGGGCAGATATCAAGTTCCTAAACTTTCTTGCATTCATTTTGAGTTGCAATCAAAGTTGAAATGCTGCAAACTCAAAGGACGTTCATAGGCAGTTCCTTCTTCCTTTATAAGAAATTTAAAGAGACAAATGGGAAGAACTAAGTGGCAAGCTGAAAGGTGAGTCTTTACAACAAGCAAGCAGTAAATCAGAAAACTTGCTGAGTTTATATTGTTTATTGTATTCCTTAAAAATTGGCTTGGCCACTTTAACACAGATCATTTGGTATAATAGATTAATAATCTAATACTATTTTATTTAATTAGGGATTAAGTTTACATAAATCATTAGCCTTATAAATATGGATTATGAGCAACTCAGCAATCATCTGCTATGCTGTAAAATTTATGACCAGTAACCTTCCCTTTCTTTGTATGATAGTCTTTCTTAAAACTCTAATTTTCCACAATGTTTTCCATATTCTATGTTTTGTTAATGGGGAGATAGGATACTCCAGGAATTTTAAGTAGCTTTATTTCATGTATCCTTAACTTATAACTTCTTAAATTTTAGGATTATAGTTACTAAGTATTCTATTATGAGCTGCTATGTCCTGTGCTTGAACATTCAAATGTTTGCAAATCCAATTAGGACTATATTGTATGTTTTATATAGTGCTATATAGTATTTTATCCACTTGGTAGACATTTTTCTGTAGAAAAGTGGTTTTG